>JAAGWQ010000200.1:0-221355 GCA_013396295.1 Fusarium heterosporum | reverse complement strand
CCTTGTCCCCGGTACGTACCCGCCAAGCTCGGCAGCCCCCGCCCGTTCTGATGGGCGGTCGTATGACGCGGAACAGAGCATGTCGGGCACTGTCGCTCCAACGTTTCCGTGGGTGTAGGTCTTTGCGAGAAGGGGTGGAGAGTGTAATGAAAAAAAAGGTAAAGATTTCTCGTTGATGCAGAGCTATATATCGCTTGCCCCGTCTCGCCATAAACATGGAGTCTGCCCATCAGATACATCACTCGAGACTCTCCCCACCATCGACTGCCCGTCTCATACCACCATAACAAACGTTTACAACAACACGCAGCACCATCACGACAAACTCGATCTATTCTTCGATTCTATCTTGGATATTCCAGTTCAATTCAATCGATCCGACTCATCCAAATCTCACCTCTCACCTCTCGCCTCACACCCTCCTACTTCAACACCCACACGCCCCTAGCATCAGCAACCATCTTCAGTCAACATCACCATCGACTCTTGCTCAACAAAAATAACAACAAAATGGCTGATATATCATTCGACTACTTTGGACAACCTCAGAACAAACAGGTACGCTCTTGTCCCATCTTCTCGGTCCTTTGTCATTTGTCTCGGCCCTGTCTCTGTAAATGCCCACACCCCCTGGTCAAGCACAGTCTGGGGCATCGTTTACATGGCACATATCTTCCCCTCCTCCCCCCTCACCTCACCTCATCTCAGCCCACTCGTCCCATTTGAGCATCCCATTGCCGTACCATAGTTTCACAAAGCTAGCTATCCCATCTGTCAACCTCATCTTTATATCCTGCCCTCTCACCTAGCTTTGACATAAACCACACCACAAAGCATCCTATTCTTTCATCATTCACATCTTCAACATACGCGCAACCTTCAGCCTCTTGTTGAACATTACCTAACATCCCTTCAGAACTTTGGTGTTTCTTCCTTCTACGACCCTGCCGACTTCAGCGGTGACTCAGCTCATTCTCCCGACTCACCTCTCTCTCCCGTCTTCTCCAATCCCTATCAGCTCCCCGTCTCGAACGACTGGATAGGCTGGGACGACAAGGCCACGCTATCACCTGATCTTGACACTCTACCCAAGCAGGAACCTTTCGAAGGCATCAACCTATCCACCATCCCATCACGAAACAGTATGGAGCTCAGCCCCGCCATCAACCCACACGACCTCTCTGGTACCATTACTGATGCCGTGCCCTTCGGCAGAGTTGGCCTGAACGACATTGATACTCAGCCTCTCTTCCAGACTCCCATTCCTTCCATCTCTTCTCAACCTCCTCATCTACAGTCCATGATGAACTCTACCAATCCTTCTCAAATGTCTTCCTCCATTGGCAGCATGACCTCCAAGGACGCCGGTCGATATCCTTCGCGCAAGCGCAAGTCCTCCGGCTCTGGAAGCTCTTCATCACGGTCCTCCACCTCACCTCCTCCTGCGACCCGCCGCCACTGCTCTCCTCCCAAGAAGACCGCACACAACATGATCGAGAAGCGCTACCGCACCAACCTCAATGACAAGATCGCCGCCCTGCGAGACTCAGTCCCTGCTCTCCGCGTCATGGTCCACCGACTCGAGCAACCCAGCATCGAGGGCATGGAAGAGGATGCCGACGAGGATCTCGGCGGACTCGCCCCAGCCCATAAGCTCAACAAGGCCACAATCCTCAGCAAAGCCACCGAGTACATTGCCCATCTCGAAAAGAGGAACCAAAGCCTCGCTCGCGAGAACAGCCAACTCCGAAACCGAGTCGAGGGCTTCGAGATGGTCATGATGAGGGATCAAGGACCCCCAGCTGGCGTGTGGGCATAGATGCGTTCTAGAAACTTTTAGACTTTTCCTTTCTGCATCATGTTATCCTTGGATCGGCAAACTGAAAATGCATGCTTCAAGCTTGTGACGAATTATGATATCCTTGGAGTTTTCTGGCGTTCTTAGATAATGGGACGGCATCGGGCCAATCTCGCAGCGCATCAGATGGTTATCTGCTTGCTTCTATCTTACAAACATTTCGAACAAAAAGAGGAATGGTTCCTCATGAAATAGTATAAACAATCTCCAATACACATTTAATGTCCTGTGCAATATTTGCCCTACCTTGCATAATCGTGATATCCAAGCTTTATCGAAGGCAGTGCCCTCGAGGTGCTGTAAGAGTCAGTCGCTTTAGACTAAGTAATAAAAATACTTGAGTAAGTCTAGAAGAATTTCTAGTATCACTTTACCGAATCTTTTCGTGCCATTTGATCGTCTAGATCGAGTCATTCGACACCCTCTAGAGTGGGTAGGAGAGGAAACAACTCAGGAGAATAGTCAAAACAACATTTAAGCCTCTCCCGTCTTTGCCAAGTCGATCCGATGGGTCTCAGATGCAGGGACTTCGGAAGGCCTTCCAGAAGAGCATGGACGTGGGTGTGCATGTGAGAAATACGTGCATGCTGGGTCAGGCCACCCGGTAGATGGAGACGAGTAAGGCTGGCGTGATGTGATCAGGCCATTATGGGTCGGTGGCTCATAATCCCATGCGTGGCTGATGGCACCTGGCCACTTTCGTGAGTGAAACATGTGACTGTGGTATTGATTGTAAGAAGCGGTGGATTGGTTGGGGAGAAAGGTTGTTGAGTTGGGATGGAATGGTCAGGGGGAATTCGAGGTTGTGTTCGATGATTGTTGTTGACATTGACGCTCCAAAGAATGTTGAATAGGCGAGTTCAAGGCTATTTGTGGTGAAAGTACACGGTCTCTTTCAATAGACAAATTCTGACTTGATATTCACAAAAGGACTGGTTAAGTGCCAGATAAGGGGGGATATGGAAGAGTAATATTGACAAGTATCGTTTGCTTTGGCCTCAGTAACCTTCCAGTAATTCAAGGAGCAGAGGTCGAGGCTGATTTCACATGTTCACTTGAACACTACTAGTCTACCTATAATCATTAAGCCATCGTTTTCAAAGCCACATCAAACTCTTCCGCAATAGTTTCTTCCCAACGAGAATCATCCTTCAAAGGCTTCCATCCCAACTCACGGCTCTTTTCCCCATTGGTCAAAGAGCTAAGACATCAGATTAGCATACATCGCAAGACAACAGGAGTAGAAACTCACTGAGAGCATAAAGCAAGTTCCGTGAGATGCTCATCGCCGCCAAACCAAGCGCGACTCGCTTCGGTCAATGTGACACTCTTTGGCTCAACGGGAAGTTTGCCGAGCTGATGGCCTACTCTGGCGATACCCTTGGCTATATCTAACCAAGTCTGCTCACCGGCGTCGGCAAAGTAAAGTCCATCTTTGCCGGAGGGGATTTTCTCTTTTGCAAGTGTTTTGGCTAGGATGAGTGTATAAAGGGCGGCAATGTCTTCGATATGCGTGTGGTTCCACGAACCAAGACCATCACCAGCATAGATTGCCTCACCCCTGGCGATGGCGGATCTGATAAGAATGGGGATCTGAATAGATGACTTGTTAAACAGACCAGTGCCTCGACCGTAAATAAGGGGTGAGCAAATGATATAAGTAGTTACACCAGTTTCAACGCCCAAGTCGAAGACAGTGACGTCAGCTGTCCGCTGATGATAAGGTTCTATCTCTTCCCGCTGCCTCTCATAGGGACAGAGATCATCCTTGTCGGAGAAGACACGAGGTACACTCTCAGTATACGCCCCTGAAACCGGCCTATCACCAAAATTAGAAGTTCCGGAGTTATGCACATAGTGCACCGCCTTTCCAGTCTTTGCTTTCCGCTGCGCAAGACCCTGGATCAGAGCTTTTGCAGAGGGGATATGATACCCGTTTGCAGCGTGAATGACAACATCATACTCTGAAGCAGTCTGGCTGAGAAATTCTGTGTCGTCGAGGCTTGCAAAAAGAATAGGGGTTATGTTCAACGCGGTGATGATCCTGGCTTGATCTTCGCGGCGGACGAGGGCGGAGATATGGATGTTTCTGAGGGACGGGTGGGAAGAGCTTAGGATGGTGTTGAGAACGCTTCCACCACTGGTTTTGTTAGTGAGTGAATGTGTGTAGAGCTTAGTTAGAGAGGGTGATGTCTTCGATCTCAGGTAGATGGAAACACGTCATGTATCAGGAGGTTTGGATAGGATTGGGACTTGCATGTAGCCTGTGGCACCGGTCAGGAGAACTCTAGGGGTCGCCATTAGAATGATTAGGACTTCTGTTGTATCGATTAAACAGTGAGTTAATCTTTTATGATTGAAAGCTAATCTAACTCATTTATAACCGAGAAGTCTTCATACGTACTTATAGAACCGCTTCAAAGTTCATCACGTTCTAATCTACAAAGCAAATGTTCGAATGGAGTTCATGGACTTACCAAAAGGAGCACTCGGTAGTGACCTGGAGTTGTCGTCGGGTTTAAGGGCCCGGATTTAGCGTGTCCAATGATGCTACGGATACAAACATGTTGTGCAGCTGTAAGTTTCGGAGATATTAGCGTTGGTTGCGTGTCTAATTGGTTGGACTTTGCTTTGATTGCAAGATGGTCTTAAAGTCTCGATTGCCTAAGTCCGGAGTGTATGTCCGCATATTACCAATACGTTACATCGGTTTGGACTGTTGATGTAGGTATGCATGGTGATATCCATTCATTGCTCGAGACCCGTCAGTCTGAGATCCTCGTTCCTAGGCTGGTTCTTTCTTTTCAAATAAACGCAAATACGTAAACATTAATCGGGAATCTTTATAATCCTAAGATGACTGAAGGTTTGAAATAAGAAAACAATGCCTGTTGCTATGAAGATGATGAGCAAGGGATCGTGATCAAGGATGTTGTGTATATGTTACTATAATGTGGCAAAAATAATTTTGTTTTCTTTCATCTTGTCAAACTCGATTTGTGTGTATCAAAGAGATATAAGTCAGTCAACAATACAGCTTTTAAAATCCATAGTTTAGGATACCCTGAACTTCTTACCCTCCTCTACCCCTGTCCATCTCGAGAATCACCTAATACTACCGGGCCAAAACTTATGCTCGCTACTTCGGCAAGAGAATAAGTTTTCGCAAACAAAGAGAGTCTTTACTTTTAGTTAGGGTTTTGCACGAAGGACCTTAAAGAAACCTTCGTTTCTATCGAGGTGATATATATTCCCGCACTTCCCCGGTGAAGGACATCGATATCAACAACCTACCTACTAAGTAGAGCATCTAGTCATCGCAAAGTAGACCTTGCCCCAAATGGCATTCCTACTCCCAAGAACACCCTGGCTTCGCCAAGCCTGGGAACCGCTGACGTTTCCTAATACAAATTTCGAGCGTGTCCCTTCAACAGAAACATTCGAAGAAGAATTCCGCGTTCCAACTTAGCTGACTACTACCCAGCTCAAATTGGCGGGGTATTGCGTGATCGCTACCAACAGGTTGGTAAATTGGATTCTGGGAGATCCTCAACAGTCTGGCACGCGCGATCTGAGGTATGCTGTGTTAACATGACCAATAACTAAAAGACTGATGTAAATAATACTGGGGCCGCCGCTATGTTGCTCTCAAGCTCTACAAGAAATCCCAAAGCGAGGACTTGCAGCTGGAAAACGAGCTCGACGCGTATAAGCGCATCTCGGAAGCTTCTTCGGAGTACCCTGGGCGTGAAACTGTTAGGGAACTCCTCGCCTCTTTCGATATCATCGGGCCCGATGGATTTCACCGTGGTATGTTGCATCGTCCGCTATGGGAGTGTCTCGAAGCGTTTCTTTACCGAACACCTGATAAAAGATTTCTGGCGCCGCTACTTGCCTTTGTACTGCGTCGTCTGTTCCTTGCGCTCGAATTTCTCCACACAGAATGCAAAGTTATTCACACAAGTAGGTCATAACAGAGTGTCTCAATTCTTCGTTTTTCTCACAGATATGACATAGATATTAACAGCGTGAATATCATATTTGCCACCGGCGACGACACAGTCTTCACTGCGTTCGAAGAGGAGGCTCTCGAGATTCCTTGTCCACGCAAGATTGCGGATGGCAGAACTATCTACCAATCACGTCAACACAAAATCCCTACATTAGGAGGACTGCCAATTCTCTGCGACTTCGGTTCTGCAGAGTTTGGTGACAAGGAGCACCCCGAGGTCGCTCAGCCTCAAATTTATAGATCTCCTGAGGTCATTCTGGAGGTACCATGGTCGTATGAGATCGATATATGGAATGGAGGCTGTATGGTAAGTATACAAGTTGCAAGATTCTCGGAAGTTTAGCAGTTGATTCATTGCACCAGATTTAGGATCTTTTCCAGGGACGAGGTCTTTTTACAGGACAAGATCCAGAGCTTCAGACTTATCGTAGCCGAGCACACCCTGCAGAGATTATCGCGTTGCTTGGTCCTCCCCCTCAGTCGCTTCTACAGTCAGGAAAGGATAGTCATAGATTCTTTACCGAGATAGGTGCGTTTAACCTTTTCTTCAGCTGCTACAACTGTTTACGAGATGATGTCTCACAGGGTTTCGTAACGACATTCCAATTCCTGAAAGGACAACACTTGAAGAACAAGAGACCAGGCTGGATGGGAGAAATCGACACACGTTCCTCGCAATGATGCGCAAGATACTTCAGTGGGATCCCTCCAAACGAGGTTCTGCGAAGGAACTGGCAGAAGATGATTGGATCGTGAAGAACGTGGGAGACAAGGAAGCACGTCAGTGGAGGCTTATCGTGGAATCTTAGGATATGGGTCTACTCTCGTTCATGAGCGATAATCTTCAATCATATATGGACTCATCGCGGGTAGCTTCGAGGTCTACAACAACAGGTTCCCTAGCTAAGTTCTCGACATAACAAGACTAATATAAGGAATAAGAACAAACTCCAGGTTTCAATGATCAATATCAGATAACACGATTTCTAACACAGCAAAAGCCCTATACCTCAGGAAGTTACACAATAACTTAAGAGATAACAAGACCTCGGCCAATTCATCGGCTTCAGTAACATAGTCTTGATGCAATAGACTCTGCATCAGTGACTGCACAGTAGCTCAGACTGTAATTTAGCCCTCTGATTTTAAACATCATTCTGCAATCAAAAAGTTCAATTGATACACTATTTAACGGACTATCTACCACTCTGCGTATCATACCGCAGGGTCCCTCAAAAGATGACCGCCTTAGACCAAATGACAAAAAGACTTGCATAAATTTAGTACAAGATATGCTAGTACTTTACCTAATCATTTACTACCTCTCAGCCCAGACGTTTTTGTTTTCCTCTAGGATGTTGTTGATGCTTTGAATCATGTTTCGCCGCGATAGATCAAGCCATAGGTCAAGCTTCGGCAAAAGACATGATAGATCGATCCTCTCGCCCCGAATTGGTCCGGCCACATGCATGTTCATCCTAGCTCCCGTTGTGGGCGGGGGACTGCTCCCAAGACACAAGAAAGAGCTACGTCTTTAATGAAAGGATAATCTTCACGTGCTCCCAAGCTCAACTCACCAAGTGTTTTGAAACCCTGTACATTGTATCTAAAAGAGCATCTCGGTGGCACTGTCAAGATCGCTGACACCATCCTCCCCAATGCTGTCCTCCAACCAACCTTCGGCCTTCTCCACCAACATTTCCCAAGTATCCCTCTCATCACTCAGTTTCTTCTTGAAGAAAAGAACAGCACAGGCCGTAGCAAGGATACTATCCTTCTCTGCGTGATCTCTGACCACCGACGGAAGTTCAAGCTTGTTTATTGCCGCAGCGGTAACGCCAAGCACACGCTCCAGGTCAACGCTCCACGACCAACTACCTGAGAAACTTTGTAGGCTCGTGAGGGCCTGTAGCGGGCTCATGTCGCCAATTCTTTTGGGAGCAGAAGGTGGAGCCTGGGAGGACTCAAACGAAGGGCCATCATCGAAGAGAGCATAGCCCATGTCCTCGTCAGAGTCACTTTCTTCTGCTTCCTCAGTGCACGGGTTTATAACTGGAACAGAGTCCTTGTCTTCAAGATAATCATCAAAGCATGACATTTTTGGAAAACCGTCCATCTCACCTTGGTACTCTACGGATAGCTCTTCACTGACTGTAGGTGCGGACGGAGCCAGAGCTGTGGCTTGAACAACTGGTGATTTCGTGGTATGAGGCGCAGGAGGTGGAGGAGGGGCGCTACCAAACAGTCCTTTGGCAGTAGATGGTCCTCCTGGAGCAGACCCGAACAGACCACCACTGGTGTTAGGTGCTCCAAACCCGCTAGCACTGCTCGATGTTCCGAACAGGCCACCGCCAAAAGGTCCTCCTCGCGGAGCAGGTGGTCCTCCTGAAGCAGACCCGAACAGACTACCACTGCTGTTCAATGCTCCGAAGGCAGGGGATTGAGCATTTGAAGAAAAGGAACAAGCTTGCATAGTAGATGTTGGGGCGAAGGCGGAGGCCATTCCAAACTGGACCCCACTTCGTGCAGAAGAGCGAGCTGGCTGGAAATTATTCTCGGATTTACTGGAGATGACTTCCTGGGGATGCTCCACCCCTTGCCCGTCCTCCGTCTCTTCAACAGCAACAAATGAGCACCATTTGCCGCCAACCTGATACGTAACACCCAAACGCACAGCTTCTTTCTCCACCATATCCGAGAACTGACCATCGTACTTCTCCTTGAGGAGCTTGCCGTCAGGGTCCGTGGCTTGAGTAAGCCATCCTCGTCCTTCTTCAAGTTCCTTGACTTCCTTGCGAGCCGCGAGACGATGAATGACAGAATCTTTCTTGGCAGCCGTAGTGATGGGTATTTCGAGCTCTAGAGGTCCATGGCGCGATGTGCCCTTGAGAAGGATAGACTTGGGTCGCTGATCAGGAGTGGCATCGGAGAGGAGTACATAGACAGTCGTGCGATTGAAGGGAAATAACGGAGGAATGCGACCAGGGGTCTGCAAGTAACGAGGAACAGAAACAGTAGGAAGATGATCATATTTGTTGTCAGTAGCGGGTGCATTCCCCACGATAGCATCGTCGTCATCCTTGGTAGAGGTGTCGAATAGTGAGATGGGCTTCTTCGACGTCTCAATCTCTTCGGTCTTGCTGACTTTGGTGGTGTCAATTTTCAGGCCATCGATAAATTTCTCAACCAACTCAAAATCATCATCGTTAGTGGAGGTGTTGTCTTTCTCATACTTGATCTCGAGGGAATAGTCGGTAATATGAGGAGACAGAGCTCCCCTCAGCATGCGAACCACCATCTTATCCATCTTCTCGTCGTCGCCAACCGTTTGCGCGAAGCCATTGCCAGCTCGGGCGATACCCTCAATCAGCGATGTACTGGCGCCGGCTCCAATACCGAGTGAAAAGACTCTCGCCGTGCCCTTACTCTCAGCTACCTCGGTATTGATAAGGTTAAAGAGACGGTCTTGGTCCCAGATCTCACCATCGGTGAGCAGGAAAACTTCTAAATTCATGTCCCTGTAGCGGTTCTTGAAAGTAGCTTCAAAAGGCTGATAGATCTCTGTGCCGCCGTAGTTGGACTCGAAAGTCTGAACATGCTGCACAGCTTTGTCCAGTGTCTCCTGGCTGTAGGTTTGGGACCGGTCCCAGAGGAAGTTGAAAGACGAGCCGAAACTACAAATGTTGAACTTGACGCCGACTGGTAAAGACTTGAGAAAGATTTCAAGGGCAGACTTGAGGTTTGAGATCTGTCCAGCCATACTTCCGCTCCGATCGCAAAGGAAAACAACTTCTGGCTTTTCGGCTGGTAACTTGAACTTTGGGACAAGCGTAGTCATGAGGGCCCGCTGGTTGGGGATAGTTGGGTGTGTCTCAAGAATCGCTGAGGGCTCCCCAAGCTTTGTTGCAACCACTTGAACAATGAAATCTTGTTCCAAATGGGTCTTACCCTGTTGAAGCGTAGCAGAAGCTCGCTGAAGAGACGGATCCTGAGACTTTGTGGTAGATGTGGTGCCGATATCAACAGAAAGAGGGTGAGATGGCGACTGCACAGACTTGATGGAAGAGCCATCGGGCATTTCTACGTCAATAGTAAATGAAATCCCTCCCTGGACCACATTTGAGAACCCAAGGGACACGGTATCACCATACCGGGGAGCAATCTGGGTAGGAATAGTGAAGCGAAGACCGTCAACTTGAGCGTCGTGCTTGAGTTCGCCAAGATAGGTGATATCAACCTGGATCTTTTCGCCTGCAGGGACATTCCCGATAGTTGTGGTAAACGTATCGGCTGCTTCGAGAGACTGCTTGAAGAGGCCAGCGACTTGTCCTTGAGCTTTGGCAGCGTCGTAGACTTGCTGCGCCCTCTGGCGCTCCTTGACTACACCTTTGATGACGCGAGAACCGACGGTACAGGTAAAAGCAACGACGGATACACCATCGTAGAGAGGAAAGACATAGCGGAGTTCGTCAATGGCGTTCTCTGGGTTGACGAAGGTCTGTGTGAGATTTGTGCGAGATGTAGTAGACAGAATCGTGGTATGAGCCTTAGCCTCGACCTGTGGAAGGTATTTTGGGGTGTTGTTGACGAAGATGTAGCAGCCGCAGTTGGTGGAGGCGACTCTAGTGTGCCGGGGATTGCCGAAAATAGACGACATATCGATGGCTGGTGGTTATGGCGGGGTAAAAACAGTGTTTAGGGGATGACACAAAAGACTGACCGATCAAGTCCGATGAATCAGTTTGAGAGAACAGATGTGATGAAGAAAAGAGAATTGGACGAGATGTTGATGTAGTCCGTAAGCCCAGGTGATGTGGGGTAAGTTTGTCGAAGAAGCCAGAGACAAGGTTTCAGTTGAAGTGCGATGGTGAGTGTAGAAAATTAAGAAGTGAAGTAGTAATTACAGTTCTATCTTATAGACAGAAACTCTTTGATCTGTTCACTGTGAAAAACGTCGGCTTTGTCAACGTTGATGGAAAGTTCAATGGTTACCTTCATGCCTAGCACTCCTGCCCGAAGCTATTGATTGGTGGTCGTGTCACAAGCCACTCGTAGCCTTGGTCTGATTGGCCACTGCCAGTTACAGCTCTGCTGCCTGCTTCCCCACTGAGTCACGCCAACAGAAGCTACCCATCAAATTGCTGCCTTTGAGAGAATGACGTTGTAAATGACGGCTCGTATCCAATCAGTCCCAGCTCTGTGGAATTTTAGTGTGAGGGAGCCAGCACCTTTGTTTGTCGCTAGATTGATTATCAAGCAGGCATGTACCGTATAGACTCAGTTAACTCACCACGCCCTGTGAATACAACTTAGACAGTTAAGCGAGTCAACTCTAGCTCTCAATGGTTGCGAGTGCGAGAGGATGGCTTAAGGTAGTAGGAAACTGTCTATAGCCGTCTTTTGCCCAAGTGACTGAATGATATGCTCTAAAGTTTGGTGGCTTGGATCCACACGGCGTGGTGAATTTACCGAGTCTTCACGGTAGTGAATCTGCCCTGGCGGAGAATTAAGCTTGAATCGCGCTGGCGAAATGTCAGAACAGAAGAGGGCAAGTGCGTGACTAAGTGGATCATGGCAAAAGAAGGGGCTTGGACGTTAGCAGAGGAGAATAATTACCACCATAATAGGTTTCAGCCCAGTAATGTTGATTAATACTAGAGATGGATAGCAACATAGAAAATTGGGAGGTTCGGGGCGCGCCATACTATGAACCCTGGAAAGCTTTACGATTATAAAGATATACTTAATGTTCAGACATTTTTATCTATTTTTGAAAACCAGTACATAGCTTGGGAGTAAGAATCTCGAGCTATTAGATCCTTGGCAATAGATATCTATCACATACAGCCCCAGGGTACCATAAAAATGGCAGCTTTAGACCAGACGACAAAGAATCTTAGGTGACTTTAGTCTAAGACACAGTGGTGATTCATCTAAATTTTACTAACCTCTGGGTCCAGCTAGTTGAATCTTCTAACAAACGGTGACAAACACAATAGTTCGGGCGTACACAAGCTGGATAGTGATTGATTGAGTCTTGAATTACGAATCTACAACCTACCTCATATCAAACCTTTTCGCATATGACGGAAGCACAATTCAGCCCCATGCCTGCCGAGTTGCCGTATCAAAGTGTAAGGTGCCATTAATTAATAGACCTACCTGTCTTGGCCTTTCCATCTCCTAGCTCGGCGGAGCTTCTTCGCATTTCATTCCTATCGACTGGAGATATTCGTCTCGGGTCTGCAACTCATGGTTCTCGGCCAGCAGGTCCTCATATTTTCGACCAGGCGGTAGATCAAATGACCTGTACAACACGCCGTGCGACCATGATGCCAAGGTACTGTGGAAAGTATGGCTGGGGTCTTCTTCTATCCCCTCGAAGCATCTCATCTCCTCGAAGCCTTTCATTCCGTCAAGACCTCTCATCCCATCGAGTCTTCTCATTGTGTCGACAAACTCTTCAACGTTCAACTCCACACCTGGATTGAAATCGCAGCGCAAAATTGATTCCTGTTTCGCTAAAATTCCCAAGGCTTTTATGAGAGTCTCATCCACCGCGAATCCCTTTGCAATTTTAGCAACTTGACGCGGCTCGCTTGTAGTGTGCGGCAATAAACCACGTTCCATGCACAAGTTCCAGGCTCGGTGAAGAGCAACGTGCCGATGAAGGACCTGAAAAAGCTCTGTACAGTATTCGGCATTGCCGCCTGATTCGAGGAGCAATGTGAAGGACTTAGGAGGAAGGTTTAGGTCGGCCATGACAAGAGCATCGAGAAGCCAGCTGGAGAGACGTTTCTTCAAATCACAATTGTCAATCCCTTTGAAATTATGTTCCCTTTCCAATCCTAGAACATCGGGTCGTAGCCAGCCGATTATGTCAGCGGCACAGCCAAGTACACTGACGCGACGTTCAACTCGAAGTAATGGATTCTCCCTGAGAAAAGGTATTAGACCCCGGGCGTGAACAGATGGTACGTTGACAGATGGAAAGTCTTCATGCAATATCAATTTCCGAACTCGAGTTCGCTGATTAGCAGGGAGTCTTTTGAGAAATCGGATGGCGATCGCGGTGGCGGAGAACCGGACCTTCTCACGTCCACGCTGAGAGAGGTGCCGTCCTGGATCAGCTTGTCGAACATCTTCGATCGTCAGATAGCGTCTGGGCCTACTGCTTTCGCTACCTTGATAATAGAAACTCGGGGGTTCGTATGACCACATATCTGGGAGCTCCCAAACAAAATCGCCAATTCCAAGAAGTTTGATCACATGTGCGACCTCCGATTGTGAAGGGATTGTCCAATGGTCGAATTTCAAGTTGAAGAAATCGTTTGCCGAATACCTGCCAGCCCAGTGTGGCAATGCGGCGTATACATGACTGGTAAATTCAGCAGGATTTGTCTCTGCAATGAGCCGCAAGCAAAAGGATAATGCTGCTTGTACCTCGAACAAGTCTTCGGCCGCCCCCCACAGTTTATGTATTGGAAATCGGTGATCCGGGTGACGATATATGCAGCCATAGTCAGTATAATGTAATAGTGAGTATTTTTCGACCGCGCCGACATGTGCCCAAAAATGTCTTGATACAAAGGGGCAAGGCTGAGTTTCGTCTTCGGCATTGTCACCGTCATCGTCATGCATGAGGATTTGGTGGGAGGCCTCGGCGCGTTGGAGCTTCCTTCTAAATGCGGGACACTTCAAATCAATCAGGGGCCAGCTTTCGTGGGGAATGTACTGGGCCAGATGGAAAACGAAGGCTTGCAAAAGCACAAAGTAGCAAGAGGAAGCCAAGTTAAGACAACCGCCCAAGCTTCGCCATTCCTTGCGATGAATAGTTGTAAATTTAATGATATTGGCAGCCAGGGGAAGGTGTTTGGTGTCGTTGGCGATAGATCGACACGTGTATCTTAGCGAGAGATCAATGGGGGCTCCATCGGCCGTGTGGAGTCGGTCACCGTCGCAAACGTATCCGCCTTCGACTTGGAAGTAGTTGCTGAAGATTTCATGTCGTATCTCCGGGGGAAGGTTCGCGAGATTGGTCTTACGGGGCATAATGATGGTAGGTAAGGTAGGGCGGGAAAGTGGCTGAAAAGGAAGGAAGAAAGGAATTGAAGCGATGGGAGGTGGGGAGAAGGCGAGTGAGGGCTCAGGGTTCTTAGCCAATATTTAAAGTACCCTGAGGCAAAAAGCCTTTGCTAGGTACGTTCATACACTACTAACCTAGAGGGTATCAAAGACTTAACTGTGCATGCCAAGGGGCAGAAAAAGATTAGGTCAACTAGTATTAGAGTTTGCTCTGAACTTACCTGAGTATTCTTATCACTTAATCTAAAGCGGTCAACTCTAAAGATACCTCGAGGGCTACCTACTAGGTCTAGGTACCAAGGCAGTGAGTCACGTCACGCAGTCGTCCATTCCAACCAAACAACCTTTCGTGCAAGTCGGGCGCGAAGTAGGAACTAATATATCTGGTGTAGCATAATTTGTTTTTTTTATTTTCCATCTTTATGCTTCTATCAGGAAATACCAAAGGTCTCTTTCTTCTTCAGTAAAAGCATTAATAAGAGGTCTCATACACAGACCTTAACATAGCCTCATTTCAATAAAGTTACTTCTTATTACTTCAGCAAGAAAACAGTTACCCCATCAATAACAAAAGCTCAAAATGCATGCATAGACAGCTGGCAAGCATAAAATTCCTGTAGATCCATAGCACGTCAGTTCTATGCCACACATGTGAAGAGAGGTTACATACTTACTTGTTCTTCCAGGTCCGCTTCCTCAACCTTCCACCATCAATCAAATTCGACGAGCTTCGCACAATAGATCAGCAAAGCACGAAAGACGAAAGAGAGGGACTTGAATTGTATACATACTCTTCAGTCGACCTGCGCAACTTGCTACACAAGATCAACATCAATGCATGCAGAGGAAAGGGCAAGCAACATACTTACGCAACAACCAAGATACTAGTCCTGGTGTCAGTACTGCTCTGAGGTAATCAGAGTTGGCGACATACTCACGCATTAGATCATCCTTCAAGTCGCCGATCTAAAAGTCAGCGCTCTACCTCGTTAAGAGCAACAAATCGCAGTCACCTTCAGTCACCCCGTTCGCCCTTTTCTCTGCCGAATCAGTAATTATAGAAAAAGAGCAAGACTTGGTCGCTTACCAATTGATCCGTATTGCTGGTCCTCATCACAGCTTCAATAGCCCGATGCCTACCATCCGAAGGAGCTTACAGCAAGCTGCCGTGCACTATCAAGTCGTGCACGACACCTTCTCTCTTATCGGGCAGGCCCTCGACAACACGTCGCCGCAAAAACGAAGAGACCTACAAAAAGAAACAGAAAGTGTCGTATACGATATACAAAACACTCACGGAGCCAGGGGAGCTAAGCTGTCAGTCCAGCTAGCTATGTTTGGCTGTGAATTGCTCCTTCTTGAATCCCTGAGTACGCCACGAAAGGATTGTATTGAAAACGAGCTAGATAGTCTCGAGAGACTGATAAAGAGGCTGTGATGCGAGGAGCAGCTAGATCAGGAGGAGGATGCCTTCGTACGTGACGTTACGGCTCTTGGGCTGTGAAGGCATAATCAGTAAGCGGAAGTTATTGGGTACAAACACGTACACTAACCCGTACGAGCCTTGGTTCATGACTTTGAGGATGCAAGCCGAGCAAGTTATCCTGGAGGTCGAGGCCATGAGCCCATAACTATCAAAGTTAGTAAAGACCACGAAACATCTCGCAGGCAAGATTACTGTACGAGCCAGGCTGGCCTTTGGCTGTAACTATTGTGGGTAGTTTGGTCAGTAGGAAGAGAGGAGGAGAGGGCAGATAAAGAATGCGAGTTGAAGTAGGGAAGACGAAAAAGCGGCAACATACAGGAGGTGTAATGTTGTGGAGGGTTCTAGCAAGATACAAATGCTAGCAGGGCTGGAAAACAAATGGCTTGTTGGAGAAGAGAGCTTTACGAACTGAAATCTGACAAAGTCAGATTCTGCCAGTCATGATCAGCAAGTGAGGACGTACTGTTGAGGAGGGGTTGTGTCGCGTGTTCTGCTGGGTCGAAGATGACAGTCAGTAAGTGGCCACAGAACAGCATCGGGGTAACGCAAGCGACTTACCAATTGAGAGTTTGTAGTAAAAAGTCAAATAGACCTGAAGTCAAAAGACTGTTTGAGTAAGTTGTAACGAACGGCGTGCTACTTGAAATTCAGAAAGAAGAAACGAAAGAAAACGAAGGCCAGGCAAGACAGACGCGAGGCGAATCGGCGTCAATATAGACTGAGAGAGCGTATCTTACACTCTTTAGGTCAGGTAGGGTGCCGTGTACCTGGTTTACGTGGCTAGCATGGTGGCGGTAGGAGGGAGGGAGATCTCTGCAGGAACGAGCCAACCCCGAACATCGGCTGTCGCCTGACGGAAACGTGCCTGAATCATGCCGAATTTGGGCATCCGGCTACCACACCGCAACGGTGCCGAGCCGCTGTTATGCCAGCTGTGCCCAGCTGCGGCGCTTAGTGACGGCGCCATCCCACTAGAATGGCACGGTCTTGTCCGGCTGGAGGGATCACCAGTATCTCCTGGAGGAAAAAGCAAGAGTCTCACTGCAAGACGACAGAGATAAGCCCATCAAAGTTTACTGGCCTTTTGACTGACTGGTCGTTAGGTATATTTAATCAATTGGGCGGGCTATTGGATACCGACTGGTCTATGGGGGTTTTCACATCCTAGTTGAAGCGGTTACGAAGCTCCTTTCGAATTAGCGGACGAAAGATGGAACTGCCCTTGACTTACTTAGCTAAGCTACCGGAAAGGTCCCGGAACGGCCGCTGGAGGCAAACCGGCTGTAGTCTCCTTCCGGAGGGTAGTCATGGAATAACCCTTCTGGGAAGACCAGTAGGAAGAGGCGTGAAGAGAAAAGAAACTAGGCAGGGTCAGTGTCAGAGTCTCGTACAAACTTCACGAGACAACTCTCAGGGTAACCAGACCAAACCCTGGTGGTGGGCGTATGTATTGGCTACCCCATGTCGTGATAGATGGACCGACTTCAAACCGTAAAAGCATATCGTCTAGACAATAGTTCTAGAAGCAGTTTACAATAATTCGAAACAAATCACTGAAATATACTCCATAGATGTGTATGAGCCGAACCACACAGACATACACACATAGACAATATGCCAAAACAGTATAGATTTTGCGATTCGAAACGGTTCAGTGATTATGGAGTTCTTCCAACTTCATACCTCTGGTAAGCTCTTCAGGCCTCTGATACCGGGTCGGGGTTTTGTAAACGCTTCCTCTTCGCCTGATCCTGAGCAACTTGGTGTAGGTCGCTATGAATACGGCACATCATGTCTGACAGTGGCATCAAAAATTGCTGAAAAACGGCCATGAGTTCAGAAGAGAACGCAGGCCATAGGCTTACAGCAGCAGGCCCCTGGGGGGTAAAGTCATGAGGAGATGCAGACATGATGATGCAGTGGACTCAAGATTGAGAATATGCCAACTTCTGGCAAAAGGTGCAATAATGAATAAAATGAATGAAAAGTCGACTTCCAAGGGAAATGATCATATGGCAATGTTGAGTCAGCTAGTGGGTTGGGTGATTGGCATATTAAGTCTTCTGACATGGAACGATTCTCTTTTGCTTAAGCAGGAAGTTTTAAGTTGACTGGAGGTAACCCTACCGGGACACACGCCGTTTCAGCAGCTTGTTGGACTTCGTTCTTCTGCTGGGCTCAAAAACGAGCTCAGGTGGCTGGACATTCGCCGTGGCCATCAACCCAGTAACCAGCTACATCCATCCCTGTTTCTAATAGAGCATGCGTAGGCTGTAGATGGCGCAACAATGAAATAGTTGTGTGACGGAAAAGATCGATGCAGTTTGTAAGATAGGCAACGGATGAAGTCGGAAGTAGGTTGATGGTGTGCGGCAACCCAAAAAGCAAATACTCTGCATTAGTCTCTCATTATCACACGAACCCGAGTACCTTGCCATGCTTACCTAGATGCAAAGGCTAGGAGGACCTGGCATTTGGAACGTCTGGTAGGAATGAGATGAGACACATCACATGCGGCTGAACGAGAGGTAATGGTGCTTTCCTGTCTTGGCGTCAAGCTCAACACCGGTTGGCCTGTGGGGAAGGCAACTTCCCACCCGCGCTAAGCGAACATTGCCAAAAAGGCGGACTGCCCAAATAGTGGTGACGCATGCAAGACCCCTGTTGAGATAAGAGGGACAAGGGAACATACATTGGACGCATCCCTTGCCGGCCCGAAATAATTTATGTATGTAAGAAACTTTGTGGGTATGTCCCAGGAGAAAGTTGGAAGAAAAGGGGGTATCTAGCTCACGCAGGACTTGCATGGGAAAGGCACAAAGTTGCGTTTTATAAGACATGCACCGAGTTTGGCATGATACAGTACCTCGTTTTCTCCAATACGGACAAAGCTTTGTGACAGCCAGTAAATTACAAAAGCCGACTGACTGTCCTTCACTGAAATATTTCTGGACTGTTCCCAACAACAGTCCACCCCAAAAAACTAGTTTGATTACCTTGCATCAAGTTTTAGGCTTCAAGTCTTCGAAGCTATGGCTAAAACTAGGAGGACATGGTATGCAATTGGCCGCGGCGCAGCGACTGGCATAGCCACCGATTGGGGCATATGCGCTTCATATACCAATGGGTTCAGAAATCCAGTCAGGAAATTTGCTTCTGAAGAAGAAGCTCGGCAGTGGCTTTGCGAAATCCACGGCCCTGGCCCCTGGCCTCTCATAACGAAGCGCAAACCATTCGAGAGCTCACCGAGTGCCATCCAAACTGAAGCATCGTCCTCCCAGACTTCCGTCACCTCTTTCTCTTCAGGCAACTCTGAGAACGAGAAGATTCCCCAATCCAAGAAGCGCCGACTGTCCCACGGAATTGAGGAAAAACCATCAACCGACGTCTACTTTAAAGACAGAATCAGTGCTATAACTCGAGCTCTCGATATCCTCGATTTAGATGGTGAAGTCTTTGTTGACCGCGTCGAGAACCACGCAAGCGATCCGGATCTCGGGTGAGATTATGCTCCACAAAGCAAGGCTCGGATCACAAGGTGGTCAGGCCACATCAGGATTGAACGCTGCCCGTAGTCGAAGGCATGGGTGTGAATCCTGTCGACCTTGAACCTTATAAACTGGAGTTGACCTTTCGTGTAGTGCAGAGGGTTTGTGATTCGTCCCACGATTTTGCCCTTGCTCCGAATAGGTGTTCAAGCGCCAATCAAATTGTTTCAGATCTACCTTGATAATTTATAGTTTAATAATGCAATATTGTTACATGCCCCATCAGCCCAACCCTCCTTCGGGCTTTGACCTGACACGAACCGTTTTCATTGTTGTTGCCCTTTGTGAGATTGTGAGTTTGGTAGTTATAAGTTGAATTATTTTTCGTTCATACGAAAACCTAACATACATAGGTCCAGGATAGATACATTCGATGCCTTCCGGACATTATTTCCTGCAAGTCCTGCTAATCGCCTGTCAGCCGGACACACCTGACCCTAGCTGAAATAGATCAACTCATTACAGTGAGAAACTCCGGTGCCAAAAGTCCTGATCTATATAAACTTGCCCTCGGCGAAAACTTGGCCAACTCAGCGACATACCCCGGAAGGCCACCCGGGATATCCCTTCTATACCAAGATCTAGGATCATCCAGCGCAAGCGTCGCCTCGTGCAACTCCACGATCTCCCGACTGTCCCAGATACCCTCACGTCTATTCAACTTCCGTAGGAGATTTAGCGCACGGTCGCGAAAAGTAGGATCTGAACATGACCACACGACCATGGACAAACTGGAAACAAGGTCGCCGTCCAAGGAAAAGCTTGTTTGGCCAGGGATGAGGACGGTTTGTGCAAAGGCTTCGGCGGCGTTGAGAAAAGCTTCTACGGCCTCCGGGACGGGCTCTGCGAATTCCTCGTTTTCCCATGTCATACACATACGCCAAAACTTCTGCTGCAGTGTAAGAAAAGTGAGCTGTGGCGAGTGCATGTATTGGTACTCCCAAGTGGCGATGTGCTTTTTCGTCAACTCAAACCGGGCGTTCCATTCCTCGAACCTTGCATCCAAATCACCCCACATGCGGTCGAACATGTCCCTCTCCCAAGGCTCCATAGAATCTCGGCCAAACGAAGTCCCTGGTGAGCCTGCTTCTGGGCAGGGCTCTTGATCCATTATGTCGACTGCTTTGACGTCGAGCCTCCTTAAGGCGCTCGCAGCTTCGTCGAGATCTCGGAATGGCTGATCTGAGATATCCGTGCCGTATAACGCGTCAATGGTGCCTGTGCGGTTATCCGGGATGATGGAATCTTCCAAGAAAAGCGAAGCTTCGACCCCGAGGTGAGAGAACATCTCTGTGAGCTTCATGATGCACCTTTCGCCTTGCGCGGCCTTGACCAAGGCGGGTGATGAAAGTAATCGAACTCCAGCACGGATATGCCGGATGGTCTCAGCATATCGACCATTGATGCCCTCAAAGGCCACGAACAGCAAGCAACAAACTAAAGTACATTGGATGTCGAAAGCCGAGTCAAGACACATGTAGGGTATAATATGTGAGATGGCTCTGTTGTACTGCTGCATAGCCAAGCTCCTCAGCTGCTGCAATGGAGAGCACGTCTCCGGTCCAGCCATGAAAAAGCGATGGGCAGCCCCCACCGCAATTATGGCATGTTTGATGGGTTCGCATGTGTGAGCAAGTGGTAGGACGTAGTTTAGGTAGAAATTTGATGATCCGGGGGCACAGGTGAGCTGTGAGGAAGTCCATCGGTGGAAGTGGTGGAAGTAGCAGCTTTCGATGGATGAATCGGCCACGCGTGGGTTGAAAGAGCGGATTGGATTGGCCTTGACTGGTAAATGAAGGGAGGCTCGTTCTTGAATCTGCTTCTTGTTGGGGACGGCATAACCGTCACATTTGACACGACCATCACGACACCGACGACATGTTGGTTTTTCCTCGTCGCATTTCAAATGTCTGACTCTATTGATTGGAGGCACTGGTCAGCACGAGCACAGATATGGATGGTAATTTATATCAAACTCACTTGCTGTATCAAAACCATACATCAGCCTTATGTTCGCCAATCGTCAAGTTAAGGGTGAGCAGAGACATACCAGGTTAAACAGCCAGTGCGGACCTTTGGCCGGGAGGCTCGCTGCCATTTAGCCCTCCTGGGCAGAACTACAAGCTCGTTGGACTTCATACTAGAAACTTGGCAATGACAAGATATGAGAAACAAAAAATGGATATGAAAAAGCAAAAGAATGATGCTGTTGGAGTTGTCGTACAGGGAGTTATCAAGATCTTCAACGTGGACTTGCCAGGGGCTTAGACTTGACGCTAGGAGGTGTCGAATCCCTGCTTATACGACGCAGCCAATCACGGCATGAGTTTGAAGCTGAAACGTGGGGCGGCAGTGTCAAACCATCGCTGGTGATGATTGGAGAGTTCTAGAACGATAAATTCCCATCACACCGGAAACTCACCACAAGCACTGCCCCTGGAACTACGTAAGCCAGCCTTACCACCATCCCTTTCGGTATGCAATTGCCCTGCATGCTGGATATTCGGCAACAAGAGGCTTGGCTTGACAAGGAGCTCCAATGAGGCGCTGCCCAGATGTTACGTAACGTTACTTGGCGGCACATGCTATGCACGTGACAGCACCGATCGGAATCCCGGAATGAAATTGAGTGCGGTAGTTGTGACGATCAGAAGCTAAACTAGCAGGGGTATGCCAAGGCTGATTACACCAGTCCTTTAAACGTCCGGAGCTAATGCGAAATAGGGTGTTACTGGCGACCTTAAGAAGGCTAAGTCTGTTCACCGACATAACCTTCACCCAGGCAGCATCAGTAATTTACAAAACATCTCGATCGGCGACTGCGCACTGGTTGGTCAATTTCACTCCCATGATACAAATCTTGCAGTTTCATCGTTTCGCAGTATGTAAGATAGACGCGCCTCCTTAGTTGTATATCCACCAATAGGAATACTTCCTGACCAGATTGTTGTAACGGTCTCAGTGGACTGCGTACAAATGATCTTTCAAATCCCGGAACATCCATCGTGAATCTTGATTGAAATTAGACGCTAAGGCACGTCAAGATGATTTAATCTGTCTGTCAACAAGTACCATACACGTGGGAGGAAGCGATACAGCATATAAGGTTGGTCAGCATGTTTCAGACGTTTGACGTTGAGGAACATGGCGCCACCTGTGCAAAACTATTGAAACACAAGGGTTTCGTTTTGAACGGCGAAACACCCTCGGAACTTCAGCAGCAGCTAGAAAAGGTTTCATCTTATGTATAAGTCATTCTTGGCAAGTTTATCAGTCCCAATTCATAGAATCGGAGGCTTTTTGCGCAGGATCTTTGACCAAACTAATCACACTAATCAAGTTTTGCGAAAAGATCCATATTCCTACTAGGCTCAGGTTATTGACCGGTGCTGACAATACTACTTTAGAGAGGGACAGAAGAATCGAAGACGCCGTACATAATCTTGCTACCAGTCAGTTTCTTGCTGAACTGTATGTGAAGCCGTTCTTGAGTCGAGTTGGCCAGCACTGCGACATCAGCATTGAATCGGGCATCCTTGTAAACCCATTCATATACATCAGAACAGTCCGACGATTGATGGAATCTAAACGGGACTGTTAATCATCAGCAAAGCAATAATAACCAAGAAATAAAACCTGGGCTGCGTGGTGGTATGGTTGGTTGTAATTCAAGAACGGATTGAATAGAGGCGAGCAACATGGACGAGGCATATTCCACTATAAATGGTTCATCAATTTGGATTTGGCGCTGATATCACACATACTATCTTATCCCGTTTGCCATCCCTTTACTCAACGATGACGCTGATTCCTATCCAAAGTATCTAATTCGCGGAAGCTTACCGCTAAATAGCGGAAACCATCCGTCCCTCCAGATTTAGAGCCGAGGCACCTCCACCTTCAGACAAGACAATAGCTACCCCAATGAAGGACTTGAGGCCATCCCGTGTCATGTACATTCTGCCTGAGCGTTACTGATGAGCGGTGTTTGATTGGATATCAATATCGGTCATGGCGGGTGAATAATCCGTCATTGCCGATATTGTGTATTTAAGTCATACATGAACTTCTAATGTTGCATACAACGCTTAACCATCTTACAGCTTCAATAATCTCCTCGTTCATAGAACCATGGCCTCTACAGAGCCTCAGGCTGTACAAGTCACGCAAACTCCAGATGGCATCACCACCATCACCATCTCTCGTCCGCACCGTAAAAACGCTGTAGACGGCCCTACAGCCAGGAAACTAGCCGACGCCTTTCTCGCATTCGAGAACGACACCACACAACGGGTTTGCATCCTTCATGGTGCTCACGAGACTTTTTGCGCTGGTTATGATCTCCATGAAGTTGCGAAACGCAGCCCCGGGCAGGGGACCGAGCAGCACCAGGGTCCAGCTGTGGGTGCTAGCCATGATACCCAAGATCGCACCATGGGCCCCATGGGTCCCTCGAGAATGCAGGTTAAAAAGCCCGTCATCAGTGCCGTTTCCGGATATGCAGTTGCTGGAGGCCTGGAGCTTTCACTCATAGGCGACATTCGCGTCGTCGAGGAGAACGCCATCTTTGGGGTATTCTGCCGTAGATTTGGCGTACCCCTCATCGACGGTGGAACCGTTCGGCTACAGGCCATCATCGGCCTCGGACGAGCTCTTGACATGATTCTCACTGGTCGAGCTGTCACAGCTGAAGAAGCACTACAGTTTGGACTAGCGAATCGAGTCGTGCCAGAAGGACAATGCTTGGCAGAGGCGACAAAAATTGCAAAGCAGCTCTTGACGTTTCCCCAGGAATGTATGAATGTTGATCGGGCTAATTGCTATTATTCCGCGTATAATGCGACATCTTTTCAAGATGCGTTGAGGAATGAGTATGAGAATGGTATCAAGGTGGTAACTACTGAGAGTGTCAAGGGTGCGACTGAGTTTAGTCGTGGAGTCGGAAGACATGGGGTCTTTGAACCCGGCAAGCTTTAGACGTTGGTGCGAGCTTTGTGCAAACAAATTCATCTCCTTCTGGTATAGCGCGCATACACACCATACTACACAAGATGTCCAATAATTTTGATATGTGAGCCAGTGCGAAATAAATCTTGGAGGTGGCGAGGATCAAATTCGTTCATCAGGCACTGAGTACTTCAGACGAGAAACTGAATAGGCGGAAAGTATGCTTTTTGTATCTCTAACTAGATAGCCGTACTTCTTGATGTTTCCTGGTCACAATTTGCAGAAATCATACCTCCAAATGGATATTCCCTATTCTTTCTTCTATCCCGAACTCCGAAACATACCACTAATTTCCACCATTCTAACGCGCAGCATCATATAAACCAAACCCAATTATTCCTACGCATGCCTTCGTCTCAAGGCCATGGGAGAACTGACTCGTCCCTGACCTCCAAACATAATATCGAGAAGTTCTCTCGTTGAAATTCAGTCCCCTGGATCAAACTCGGTCATCCTTGCAAACCCCCTCCCTGGATCCCAGCAGTAGTCCCAATCTTTGCCACGATCATCATGTTTTGATAATTCCCTGGAATCTCGTTATAATATCGAAAGCCACCAAGGTCAAACGCCCATTTAAGCGTACCGCAAGGCGACCAGACATCAATCTTTGTCGTCTGGTCTTGACTATAGTCTCAGAACACCACTTCAGGTGCTTTGAATAAGTGTGTTCCTCTCTGATTATAGAAGCTAGGATGTATTGCCGCCAGGACTAGTGTCGCTATACCAAAGTTAGCAAGGCGATGGTGAAGCGATGGGCCGACCTGGAGGAAGAGAATGTTCTTTGGTTTGACGTCGCGGTGGGTGATGTTTCTGACAGTGAGGTAGTCTAGGGCTTGTAACATCTGATGGAGAAGCGACAGTCCAATTGCATCTCCCTCTTGAAGTGAGTGTGGACGGTTTGGTACACTGAGATTTGGGATAAAGTGTCAACATCGCCGTCATGAGGATCCATCATGGGGTCGATGCATATCATGGATTTCGACATGGAGAAACTCAATAATGCGGCTCTATTGAAAGTTGGCCAATGTTTATACAAGACGGCAGTCTCAACTTACGTGTCTGAAATTGGTGAGTTCCTCGGTAGCCTCTTCAACCAAGTGATACCGGTTGCCACAATCGAGGTACTTGACAGTTTTGACTGCGACATATTGTCCGATGCGCAAGTCCACTGCTGTACTGACGGACATCTCCACCTGCAGCAATAATCGATCGATCGTGGAATAGTTCTCGGTGGTTCGCAGGATGAGATAGTCTAGGAACTGGCAAACGATCTCTAGCTATTCCAGTTTGGCCTAATCGACCATCGTAGACTGAGTAAATTTCATACATGATTGTAGAGCATACACTCTTCCAGGCAGTCATATCTTCAGGTGGATTGATGCAGAACTCAATCCTAAACCCATACCAATGTTGGTCTCGGCCACCGAAACTGAACTTATGGTTCACCTCTCGATCTACAACTGCAGGACCAAATGGAACATTTGAGGAACCGAGTCGACAAGTCTGTGACGGAGAGCGGTCTATGAGCATGATCTCGCCGGTTTCCAGATGTATCTGGAACGAGCACTGAATACTAGTAACAACGCTTCGATTAATGGCAATATAACCAGTTCGGCCGATCGTGCAAGTAATGCCAGCTGCCTGCTGAGGGTTGAAGTAAACATCAAAGGCGACGTCGCCTAAACACCTCAAATATTGGTGGTTCCGAGGATCGTACACGACGTTGTATGCAAGTCTGCTAGTAGGTATAAGTCTAAAGACAACATAGGGCGTGAGGTTGGGATTTCGAGAATTGATCATGAAAGAATGGATAGTTGATGTTGTAGGTAGTGATAGAAGACCTAGATCAAGAGGAGATAAGAAGTGATACTGTAATGAAAGCTGTACACGTTGCCAAGCATCAGCAGAGCCGTATTAATACTTGTTCATGACCTGCCCTAAATAGGCTTCTTCAAAGGCTGAAGTTGATTTTGAAGCCATTATCGTTTTGTTTTATTGAGCAGACGATGCTTTTTGCCAGATACGTCTCGATCAGGTCTTTTATGATATTAGCCAAGCTCGTTCTCCCTTGTATCATTTCAGCATTGATCCTGAGATGCGATCGTTGTCAAAGCTTAGTGCTTAAAAGACTAGACTCAATAATTGTTATTCATCAAGTTATTTCTCAAAAGGCTCAATTTCGTATTTCTAGAGGAGAGAACTTTCTTTCAAACGTGAGGCAATCACACAAAGGACAGTCATGGATGAATATTCCCAGAACCATGCTAGCCTCTTGAAAACAGTGATTGGCGTGGACATGAGACTGGTCAGACATTTACAGGACTAAGGTCTTTGGCCAACCAATCACTGCGTTCCATGTCCTCTTTCGTTGTCACTTTCGACCAACGACAAGGGTGGTATGGCATTGTATGCAAAGCATAAGCAACAGAGTAAATATGATGAATATTTGCAGAGACAAGCAGATTTTTTCCACAGTCAGGGTATTATGATCCTAGCCATAGCTTCATTATAGTTCAAGTGCTGTAATTCGCAAGGCGTTCTCAGAGAAGATCGTCTGGCAACACCAACATCATTGGCGCGAGACATCAGCCACTTCATTCAAGATTAGATAGCACTAGACTTGAGTAGTTTCAAACCAGCAAACTTGAAAAACAGCACACACAAGGACAATCACAATACTTGGGGTCAAAATGTAGTAAACGAAATTGGTATTGGTATCGTAAGCAAGTTATTGCTCAATCATTAAACTATAGTGGTATCTTAACTAAAGCGGTAGCAACTTTTGCATTGCTTGGGTTGTCACATCTTCTCAATATCCCGAGGGGCTTGAGTAGCCTCCTCGTGAGTAGGGTCAACCTTGTTCTCAACAGAGTTGGGCTGGTAAGTACCCTGGTACTCAGAGGCCTTGAGCATGTTCCACTTGTCCTCCTCGGAATCGAGATGCTTGAAGTTGAACCAAAAAGCAACACCACCGACAAAGGCGATGACAGCAACGACGACGTAGTTCCAGACGAGGAGAGGGTCGTCGGAGAGAGGGGTGAAGGCCTGACCAACAGCAGAGGCAAAGGCGGACATGAAGAGGTTGACACTCATGACGAGGGACTTCATGTTGTCGGGAGCCTTGGAGTAGGCATACTCGTAAGAGGTGACGTTGGTGAAAATCTCACCGAGACCGATGAGGATGTAGGGAAGGCACTGAGCCCAGACGTTGATGTCGGCGGGAGCACACTTCTCACCAGTAGCGGGATCTTCACCGTTGGCGTACTTGCCACAGGGGCTCTTTTGGTAGATGTAGTGCTGCATGACGGCGGAGGCAACCATGGCAAGAGCAGAGATGATGAAACCGAATGTCATACGCTTGATGGGGGTGAAAGCAATGCCCAACTTGCGGAGACCAGGGTACACAAGGTGGTCGATGATGGGGACCATGATGACGATGGAGATGGGGTTCAGGTTCTGAATGATATCGTTGGGGACACCGTTGAGGACCATGGTGGAGGCCTGGGTGGTCAGGTTACCAGTCATCTGGTTGTAGGCCAGATGGAAGACAGGCAGGTAGAGGAAGACCTTGCAGGCCATGAGACCACGGCGGACCTCATCAACCCAGGCGTCATCGTAAGTCATCCAAGCAGGGCGCTGGTCGACGGGAATTTGAGAAGGCTTGGCGTGGTCCCAGTTGAAGCTGAAGAAAGAGCTGCGCTTGCGGACGTAGAAGAACATGCGCAAGAACTTGGAAAGAACGGATCCAGTAGCGGGCTTGAGCTTGTAGTTCTTCTTGTTGATGGCCAGGATGATGGGGGCAACCAGGAAGAAGATGGTAGGGATAAAGAAAGCAAGCCAGAAAGAGTGGTACTTCTCAACGTAGACCATGGCAATCTGACCGCAGACGGATCCGATGTTGATGGCGAGGTAGAAGTAGAGGAAGACTCGAGTGTTGGTAACAGCAGGATCGACAATGACGCGCTCGCCGTTGCGGACCTCGACGCGCATCTTGTTGTCCTCATTCTGGTCAGCCAGGAGAGGAGAGACGTTGGCCTTGAAGAAACCGGTTCCGATACAGAGGACGATGAGACCGAGGATGAAGACACCGAATGAAGGGTCCTTGCGGACGATGACACTGGGGGAAGAAGCAGCAACGAGGATGACGTGGGCACAGGTAGAGATGGCAATGGCGATGTGAAGAGTGACGAAACGACCGAGCTTGGCATCAGCGATGTAGGCACTGAGACTGTTAGTGAGGTTCTGGTGAGTGGTGAGAGGCAACATACCCGAAAAGAGGCATCAGATAAGCGAAGAACTGGTTGAACAGAGAGATACCCTGAGCAGCCTTGGGACCCATGCCAAGAGCACCAGCCTGGCCCTCAGGGTCGAGAGGAGCACCGGTGTTGGAGCCAGGAGGAAGCTTCTGGGCAACAAAGTTGGTGTAGAGCACAGCAGAGCCGTAGTAGGAGAAACGCTCGCAGGCCTCGACAAAGGCGATGGTGTACATGGCCCACTTGATCTTTCCAGACACTCGGCGGAGGGTCAGAAGCTCCTCCTCGGTGGGGAGTTCATCGTCAGAGTCCGAGACGGAGCGGGCGACGTCGCGAGTAACATCAATGGAGCCCTTGCCGGCGACCTGGGGGATGCCGTGAGTCTCAGGGTCGACAAGCCCGGAGCGGGCGATGGCGTCGGTGTCGAGGTTACCGGCGCTCGTCATGTTGACTTTTGTGTGCGGGTGATGGGTGAGTGATGGAGATGTCGAGGATGCCCTGGGGAGAGGAAGCAAGTGAGGGAGATGGGATGGGTTATATATCTGACCACGAATGGGTCCCCGTGCAAGTGCATCGAATATCCGATGCAACGTCTTGGCCGTTGCCACCATAGATTGACATTACAGTACAGCACATTGTCTCGGAGTCGAGTCTACGGATGCAGAATAGGGAGTTACAAGGTTGAAGATCCCACCCTAGATAGCGAACCCCAGATATCCGTACCCACATGCACGCTCGAGAACAGAGTTATTCAGTGGAGCAGGCCTTATCTGTGCCTGCAGCCAACCAGCGCCTAGAACGATTCGCAAGGAACAAAAGTCCCAGTGGCAGTAATCCCCATGCGGGGCTAGGCCCGAGCACTAACGGAGAAGGTGACAGATGGTTCGGTCCTTTTGCCGTCGACAAGGAATCTTACTGCCTAACGGGGAAGGTCGACCTTTTGGGAACAAGTCGGCCGAGAGCGATACATGTGAGGCTCTGGCCATACATAGTAGATTAATTGATTAATGCTTGGTGATTGCGATGGGATGGTGATCTCTTGTTCTCTCTTGCGATGATATTCCCGTGTGTTTAGCTGCTCAGCTATCGACAGCCTTCCTTGTCGCTGCAAGCACTCTAGCCCATTCCACTGCGAAGCGAATATTACTGCAAGTAGTATTGATTCTTCTATTTCATCTTCTTTTGTTCCATCTACAATTCGACCAGAGTATGATCGCGTGGCGCTCAGACTGCCGAGGCACACGCACCAATCCCGGAGCTGGGCGCTTTCCGGCTCCAAGGCTGTGATTGGGCCAAGCCACGGGCTAGCCCGACAGTTGTGACTGGCCTTGCTGCATCGTTTCAGCTGCCAATACTTCCCATCGCCAAGAAGCACTGAATAGCATTTGCCTCTTGACTTTTGGGTGTTTGTAACCATCGAGAAGATCATTTTGCCTCTGATGCGACATGATTGCGATGAATGTGGCTTGAGCCTGTCACCAACAGGTCTTGGCAATGACCCTCGGTATGGGGACGCCAGAGCTTGTGTGTGCATTGTCGGCCAATTTGTGATGGTTACAGGTCAACGCTGTGACCATTTAAAATGTTTACGCACGTCTTACGAGCTTACATTGTCCATGCCGCCACTATGTCATCCAAAAGCCTCTAAATTGATGCTTATGATAGCGAAACCTTCACGACTCGTACAATAGTAATTGCCTTCTATCTGTTGGTCCATCGATTAATCGTGTGCTGGTTTTGCCTCATGCAACGGTAACCTTCCTAGAGCAGTTAGCATGGTTACAGCTTCGGTAATACTGCAGTGAGCACAGTATTCCCGTGTGGCGAAGAGCTAAATGCAGTTTTCGGGTTGGTGGTGGAATAAAGTCACCTTCAAAACAGATTCGACGATTTGTTAGTCTTGTTATCTGTGTGAAAATTTCGCATTGAATTGCCACGCTACAACAACGGATTAATTACTGTAAAACCCTATCCAACCGTGTATTATCAATAGACATGACACTATCACAACAGCGCGAACCAGCGGCCGCACAAATAGTCCCGTCAAATTTAGAAGCCCCCATCCTACCCCAAGTCTCCACCGAATTAACATTAGATGCAGCGTATTCCCAAGTTCCCCGACAAAACGGTCCTCACAAACGGATCTTATTAGGTCACAGATTTCACGCTGAGCTGCCTCTTATGGCTTGTCGTCCTCCAGATAACCTTAAGCTTGCAAACAAGGTTCTTTTCACCTTACAATTCTGGTCTCGTGCGTTGCGGGGAAAGCAATCAGTTATGTAATCCAGCCCCTGCAGTATGGGGGATCTTTTGCTAGGGACTGTATGTTTTGTCTTGCATCTCAATTATTCTTTTGTTCGCGTCTAAAATGTCGAGTTGCCAAGGCTCGATACGCGCGCGTGGCGTCGGAACTTTTGGAGTACTTAGATCCTACAGCTGCTAACAGCAAAGTAAAAGCCTAGAACACAGCACCAAACCAAAGTGCCCCACGGACTTTTGCTGGGTGCCAAGGTTTAACCCCAACGCAACCCCCTGCTCTGAAACCCCCGGCCACAAGTTCCCAGTGCAGAGGACCCTTTGTCTAGCGCCCTCGGATTTGTCCCAGTTATTCTTGCCCACTGTGGATGTTCCCCTAATCACCGCGAGCTTATGGTGCAATTGCGAAGAGTAATAGAAACCACTTTACCCCAGAGCTATTGCGATTGCGCAAGATATAGTCGCGGTATCGCCATTTTCACCTCGTAATTTTCATTTTCATCCCAAGATACGCGCTTGTCGCTACCGCAGAGCCGCAGCCAAGAAGCTACGGGGCTGAAACGAACCAGCCAAGACGGGTACCGGGTGCGATAGGCCATTTTCTCGGCGCCGAGCGCGTTATTCCCTCTTTGACATGATTCCATCCCTCAGCACGCAATCAAGCAGGTAGCCTATGCGCTTGGCTACCCGGAATCCGGCAGCGAGTAGTGATACATGATCGCGATGCATTGCTTGGCGGCGCTACTCATCAGCAGAGAGTAAGACTTCATTCCTTGGCATGGTTGTCTCGATAGCAGATTTGATAGCGATACTGAATAGGCAGGTCTGCAGTGATTAATAAACCCAAACATTTGCTGCTGGAGGATAGTAATTTTGCTGTAAGCAACTAGCACACGATCAAGCAAATCTCGTAAAGATGTACATTCCTCTTTGGACAATCAGGACGGATCAGATGTGCCTGGCTCGGACTCAAACGGTCAGGGATGGCCTACGTGCAACCTGGCAGGTGGATCAACACACCACCTGTGCCTTGAAGGGTAAAATGGTCCGTCCCAAGCCCCGTTGAATAAACAACATCTCCAGGATCAGGTGGAGTCTACATTATCGTTCCCAACGGTCGGCCGCCTTCTAGATCAGCCGTCAGCTGCATGTAGGGCAGTATATTCGGACTGAGCGCGAGTGATAAGGGAGCTCTAGAATGTCCAGATCGACGAAAATGCTTCCTTATCGTAATGCTAGGGTTACATTGATCAGCCCTGCTGCATGGTCTGATTCTGCTGCGTCTATGGTCACTGGACAATGATCATACTAGCTGTCCTTGCTTGATCTACCCGAGGTATCCCAGCTTGCCACTGTCTCTATCGCTCGCCCATCATTTGTTTGCGGGTATGGTAACCTGACAACTGAAGGACCAAAATGAGACTCGAGTTGCGGAAGGATCTAGCACATGGATATCGATCCTCCTTGCTAAACGACCTAATTCTCGGAAGACGTGATCCTGTATGATGGTAGCGCCAGCAACCGAATTTCTCTCAGACCAGCAATATGTGTTTGTGGGAACTTCAAGCTGATGACTCTACCTCGAAGTGTGAAGGCACGAGATAGGAAACTTTACTCGATACATTGCTGCCAGTGTTGCCAACTCGGTCAATCCATCAAACACGCTGTCAAGTGGGCCATGTCGGATCCGAAAGCCGTACGTTGCTGCACAATCTCGACAATCTCTTGCTGGACCAATAGCATCCTTAACTGACGTGGTGACCTCAAAACAGGGATGCATTTAACCGACGAGTAAGGAAATCAGTTTCGGTGGAAGGATCGCTGTAGTGGAGTCTTGACTTCCAGCTTTGATGTATCATCGCAGCACATCATATACCTCTGTGGTATCATCCAAGTGCCACACAGACTTCTGCATCGCTGAATCGAAACTTGCTAGATTATATCGGGCGATAGTCACATTTGCTTAACTCCGATGAGCATTTGACCACTCTTATCTTTCCAGGAAAATCTTGTTTCTCGTGGCACGAGACTTCTCAAATGGTGCTGTAAGACGCATAGGATTTGAACCACCGTAGCGTATCTGAGCCGTGCCGCAGGACAGATATGAAATGGACCACTAGAGAAGTACTCCCATCCCTGAATGGTGTCCTTAGTCTCGAAAATTAAATCAATACCCAGGCTACGGAGATTGATGGGAGAGAAGACCACAGATGTGAAAACTATAGTGGTAAATTCTGAAGTTTCGCACAAACATTCACCTCTACTTTACTTGGAAGTCATGCAGATGCAGTATAATTAGTGACGTGAGGCCTGCCGTTGCATGAAACTTGCCAGTTGCCACATTATATCTGCAAATAATACAGTAACCCAATTTCTTTCATGATTTAATGCTATCTTAATCATGAATCGAGGAAGGCTTCTCTTCGCAAACTCAACTGATCTCTTGCATTCGCTACTTCTCCATACCTACCGGTAGCTATGATGCCCCTTTCCGCAGCTGGAACAGTGATGTCTGGCAACCATAAATGAAGAAGAAAAAGGTCATGACTAATGTTTTAGTCTTTTTTCGTGTGAAGTGGTTGTTTCCCTGACGCCAGGTGTTTGAGAAATTCTGTTTTAGTTTTTGGATTTTGTGTTATTTGGATCATTACACCAACACCAACGATAATGCCTGAAGGCGAAACAAGAATATATCAACAGCTTTGACTGTAATAAATCTGGACTGTGCCATTCAATACTTCCCTTTTCCTGAGCATGCTTTTTCATATAATTCTCGATGAATGTGATATGGCACTGGGCTGATCGCCTCGAATGATATAGGGTAAGTCAGTTCCGTACAGAAGTCGTGATGAGTAATCTGGAGTATACCAGTCGTGATACCTATAGTGATACTACAGTCATACATGCTCTTCCGAACTTCTCAAAAAAAGCCCCGAATTTCGTTTCACGCACGCGAGATGCACAGGGCGAAAAGATTTTGGGTTTATAATCCCACCCACTGGAGAAGTGAAAAGAAAGAAATGAAGTAGAAGTCATGCATACATGGGACGTAAAGAACAAACGGCAGACCATAGTATCATGTTAACTCAGCTTCCTCAGATAATCGGAAAATCCCATCGGACCATATATCAGTAAACCTGGTCACTCGCATGCAGGCATTCAATTATGTTGATACATAGCCTTTGACTTGACCACAATAAACTTGTGGGGTCAGCTGTCCAGGCAGACCAATCAGCATGCAAGATGTACAACTGAAAGCATCTGGGACAGTAGACCAATGCGGATATCATAGTATCGAATAGATCTCAGTATTCGGCATACAATCTCAACAGCACATCTTACTTAGGGGTAGCTAGCATTTCAAAGAGTAAGTATTCTTTTCAGTCGGCTGAAAGCTTATCTTACGTGACGCAGCCTTATTCTAGTAGCGTATAGACTCAGTAAATTCACCACGCCCTGTGGATACAATTTAGACAGTCAAGCTAGTGACTCTAGCTCTCAGTGGTTGCGGTGGCTTAAGTCAGCAGGAAACTGCCTGTATAGCCGTCTTCTATCCAAGCGACTGAATGATATGCTCTAAAGTCGGGGGCTTGGATCCACAGGGCGTGGTGAATTTACTGAGTCTATACGGTACTGATCAAGCCACTACAAGTTAATGCGGCAATAGCATCAAATCGAGATACAACGAGATCATTAAAGTTCTGATCATAGATCGATAAATCAACGATGCCGATGATGCACGTGGCTGTAGATGAGCCGATTATGGATCGTGCGGGGAGAGTCAGGAAACACGATGGATGACCTCATGATCGCATCCGGCCAAACCAATGACCGGGTAATTGATTTCGATCCAATTACCATTAGATCTCGACTAGTGATGTAATCATGGAGATAGGGACGAGACCTATAAAACACCACACATGTGATGTTTCCCTGTCCTTATCACAACAAGCCTCCATTCACAAACAACACAGATCAACAAAGCAAATTACATCTCAAAATGTCTGACAAGCCCACCACAAACCTCACCGACACTGTGCCCAAGGCCATGGATGAGCAAGGAGCCATCGGCAAGCATTTCACCGGTATTTATTCCCGCGGCATGTGCAGACGATCTATTGCTAACATGCCAAGAACGCGGTGTTATTGGAGGTACCGCTCAAAAGATCGGTGGTCCCTTTGACAAGGATGGTGTGGTTGGAAAGCAGTTTACTAAGGATGGAGCTATTGGAGGAACTGTGCAGGATAATTTGGGAGGAGCGAAGAAGGCTTGATTGATCAATTGAAGAGATGCATAGCCCATAGCTTGTTATTCGACACTGGCAAATGAATTATAAAAAAAGAATCCAATTCAAATCACCATCACCATTGCCTTGCGAAATTGATATTTTAATCTCAGTATAATTTGCAGTTTATTTGAATGGCTTTTCTTAATGATTAATCGATATTAATTGTCTATGAAGATCCATTACTATGAAATGCAATGGCTGCGAACTCATTCAGGAGCCCCTCGTCCATCATCATTCTGACGTACGAATTACCGCTAAGAAATATCCGTATTACACAACAACCATTCTAATAGGCTCTTCCATCTTGACGATGTATTGCGTGGAGCATTTCTTCCGGTCACAGCTGTATAACATGTCTCAGTCGCAGTAGTAACGGAAATAGTGACGAGACTCTGATGTGAGGAGTGACGAGCTTCACTTCAAATACGATTACGGGCATTCCCTTGCACCAAATGCAGCATGGTAATTCGTGCCTGCCAATTGTCTGGATTTCATTTGCTAGACATGCATTTTGTAGTGATCATCAACCAGCTTCAATACCAATCATTCGGATAATATAGTCTGCGTGCACGCAATTCGTGACTTTTGCCCAAGGCACCCTTTCCATCCACAACTGTTTAGAATGCTCTTCTCCCTAGCCTCGGCATCTCTTCGAGTTTCCCGTATCTCCCGTCGCTGCACCGTGCAATTGTCCATCAGAGCATACCAATCCACCATGGCCACCTCCAAATCACAGCAGTTCTTTCACACTTCGGGCGCAACCGACTCGGTCTGGGTGCATCTAGATCCCGTCTCCAACAGGCCGTCTTTTTCCAAACTCGCCCAGGACATTGAGACTGACGTGTGCGTTATTGGTGCTGGAATCGGTGGTATTTCAACCGCGTATGAGCTTGTAACACGCGGGCGCGAGGTCGTACTCCTCGAAGCGCGGGAGGTCCTGTCGGGAGAGACAGGCCGTACGAGTGGCCATCTGACTAATGACCTTGATGATGGCTACACTGAGATTGCAAAGCTGCATGGTGAAGAAAATGCCAGATTAGCTGCCGAAAGCCACGCTTGGGGAAGAGATCATGTCGGCGAAGTCTCCCAGAAGCTCGGTATTGAGTGTGAGTATCGCAAGCTCCCGGCTTATGAGATTTCTCAATATTCTACCAAGGAGAAGAAGGACCATGAGGATGAGATGAACGAGTTGCGAGAGGAGGGATCGATGCAAAGAAAGCTCGGTATCGATTCAGTCTTTGATGTGAGTAGACCACATTTTCTCCTTCGTACCCTCTTGTTTGAATTTCAACTGACTATCTTTAGGAATCATTGGCTGTTCGTGGCTGGGATGGGGCTATTGACCAGCGAGGAGGCCTTGTCGTCAAAAACCAAGCAACCTTCCACCCAACAAAGTATCTTAACGGTATTCTCAAGTGGCTCAAGTCACAGCCCAACTTTCGCTGCTATGACCAAACCCGCGTTATGTCCGTTGAAGAGAAAGGTATTGAAATTCTCGGCATCGGCAACAAGTCTGTAGAGATACAAACAAGCGATGGCAAGACCGTCAAGTGCAACAACGCCGTCGAGGCCACTTGCGTGCCTCTGCAGAAGCTCAGCGTCATTGCCCAGATGGAGTTTATGCGATCTTACTGTATCGCTGCCAAGGTGCCTAAGGGTGCCATCGAGGATTGTCTTCTCTACGACCAGGCGGAGGAATACAAGTACATCCGTCTTACAGAGTGTGATTCAGAGCACGATTATCTTGTTGTTGGTGGCTGTGATCACAAGGTTGGCCAGGAAGATACGACCACTGAGTTCAGAGAGCTTGAGGACTGGACACGGGAGCGCTTCTCACATATTATCTCTGTCGACTACCGCTGGAGCGGACAGATTTTTGAACCTGTGGATTACATGCAATTCATTGGTAAGAATCAGGGCAACGATCACATCTACATCATCACTGGAGATTCAGGTGATGGCTTGACACATGGAGTGCTGGCGGGTCGCTTGATCGCCGATGAGATTGAGGGCGTCAAGAACCCATGGGCAGATGTCTACTCTCCCAAGCGTATTGCCTCGGTTGTCAAGAAACTGCCAAGCATGATCGCACATGATTTGCAGATCAACGCGCAGTACAAGAGATTCCTACAGACCGATATCACCGACATTGAAGATCTCGGCCGAGGAATGGGAGCGGTGCTGAACAAAGTAAGTCCTCTCTTCATTTGAGTTGAGTACAATACTAATAGTTGCACAAAGGTGGGATCAAAGCCTATTGCAGTCTACAAGGATGAAGAAGGAAACGTCAAGCAGTACAGCGCATTGTGTCCGCACATGAAAGGCGTTGTCTGCTGGAACACCACGGAGAAGAGTTTTGATTGTCCCGTGCACGGAAGTCGATTCTCACGAGAGGGTATTTGTGTTATGGGCCCTTCAAAGGGTAATTTGCCCCCTGTTGATGATGCCGGTAAGGCGGATCAGGAGAGCGTCGCGGGTAGCTAAGCACCTCATTTACGGGGCAGCCCATAATATTAAGCCATTTAAATCCATCCAAGCTTAAGTCTACCGGTAGATATAAACCGTCCGACTCCATAGAAATGATTGGCAAATACGAAATACGCGTACACTTCAAACAGTCAAGGTGATGATTGACGCGCGTCGGTTCACCAACGAACGCCAGATTCACCCGAGCCTTGTTATCGCCCAATCATGCAAGGAATGCTCATACTTGCCTCACGTCAGACCACGCCGAAGAAGCCGGCCATCAGGGCGACAAAAAGAACATCACATTTCCAACCGAAAACACAAGATGAGTGATCTGCATCTTTTTTGACTGCCATGCGGGGTAGGGACACTGATGACGCCAACATTCGCCGCGGGTTTGGTCCCGACTGGCCCGCGGTGATAGCGTCATCTTTTGCTCAAACATCTGCTGGCATACTATGACCTTGATATAAAGTCCAGGCATCATTGACCATTTTTATCTCGCGCGAGATATATCAGGACTGAGAAGTGGCTGAATCCTGAACCATTCACTTCTTTTCTTCTGTTTGTTGATTGTTGCGATCGGCTTTCACTATGAGATCTGTTCTAGCTCTCACTTTGGCTGCGGCCACGTCCGCCTTTGTCATCCCTGAGGCTCTTGATGGTCTCAACAGCTTCAGAGACGATGTTAAACACACTCTTGAGGATGTTTCCAACCGCCTGGGAAAGTCGTTCGATGAGGCTACTGATCAAATCTCTTCTGAAGTCGCAGACGCCATCCATCGGAAGATCCGGGACGAAGAATCTTTTATCCCTATCTCTGATGACGACGACAACGACGAGACTGCGTCAATCTTTGGAAGGACCGGCGGCGACTTCACTGACCTCACTACCTATGAACTCATCGCCAAGAGCAACTACACCAAGAAGTTCTTCAAGCTTGTTCAGAAGCACGAGAAATTCGGCAAGCTTCTCAACAGTACAGATGCCAACTACACTCTCTTCGTTCCCACTGACGAGGCGTTTGAGCACATCCCTCACCACCATAAGGAAAAGCCTAGTGATGAGTTTATCGAGGATGTTCTCAGCTACCACCTTGGTGTCGGCGAGTATCCTGCGTCAAGGATTCTCTTCACGCATACTGTGCCTACAGTCCTGAAGGAGTCGCTTCTGGGTGACAAGCCCCAGCGTCTTCGAACTAGCGTTGGCCTTTCTGGAGTAAGGGTCAATGTGTACAGCAAGGTTATTGCAGTTAACTTTGTAAGTCTACCGTGACGAACATCTCAATAGAAGCTCACAATGAATAGAAAACCAAGAACGGTATCGTCCATGCCGTCAACAGAATCCTCGTCCCTCCTCCCTACATTGGCAAGGAGATCAGCCTCTTCCCTGCTCAATTCTCAACTCTTCTTCTCGCTTACGATAAGACCGACTTTGTCAAGTACATCCATGACGTCCCCATGGTCGGAAGCACTGTTTTCGCACCTTCAAACCAAGCCTGGGCTCGTCTAGGCGCGCGTGCCAACGCATTCCTGTTCAACACCGACACAGGCAAGAAGTACCTCCGAGCACTGCTCAAGTACCAAATCGTCCCCAACATCACGCTTTACAGTGATGAGATCTACTACGGCGATGACAAGAAGACCACGAAGTTGACCGGCCATGGTGACAACTTCCACATCGAGCTGCCTACTTTGCTTGAGAAGGGCGTGGGCGTTGATATCCACACATTCAAGAGTTGGACAAACATCATTCTCAACGGCCATGTTTCGATTGGTTTCCAGGATGCTGTTGGAAAGAACGGTGTGATTCACGTTCCCAGAAGTATTCCTATCCCTCCCCACAGGAAGGGCGAGCATCCTTCCGAGTTGGATGGCGAGATTAGCGTTGAGGAGCTTGTTGAGAGACTACAGGATTATGTTGATGAGGATGAGGATGGTGATTACCAGGGTGGTGATTTGTAAGACCATTCCTTCGAGATGATCAAATGAATATTCAAATTCAATGGAATTTGGGTGTAAGATATGGTTTACAAGGTCGAATGAAATGATATAGTAATAAGATAAGATTTTGATACATTCCGGCCTCCTATTCGTGCATGAAAGAAGTAATGGCATTATTCCTACAGTCCAATTGTTGTCACTGCGCCCATGATAATGCATTTGGAAACTAGGGCTTTGCAACCCCACAGCTGGTACGTTATCGCGTTGGACGCGCCCTAGCATCCTGGTCTGGATGAGACTCACGGTGATGACGGCGTTCAGCCATTGAAACGGTCTGACTATGTACATCAAGCAACAAAAGTTGATGACTCAAACACTTGTGCCATGTGCGCCTTGAGTGAATAATCGCCGTGTTCGATAGGGCTTCACCCAGATATGTACTAGCCACATTTGTTGGAGACCAGTCTAGCGTTCTGATAGCGATGGAGAGATTTTTGGACTGGAGCAAATACGTCAGGGAGATGGATTTCCAAATAAAACTCAGCCGCGAATAGCTTCAGCTTATCCTTGGATTGGTCAATCGTAAACTGCGATTCAAGACATGGACCACTAGTGCCAAAACTACTGCAACCTCATCTGACCGCCCCAGACGGAGAGTCGAGGTCAAGATAAAGTTGGAGGCGACAGAATCTCTTGGCTAGACCATCTGACGACCCCTGCTGATCATATGTCACGGACGCCGAGAGAAGCGCTGATTCCACACAGGTGGGTTGAGACAAACCCCGCACACTGCACCATGAATCAGAGATGACTATCATGGCATTAAACTTGTACAAGTTCTGATAAATGAATAGGAAATTCAGTATTTATTGCGTGATGCCGTACTCATTCTACTTAAACTCACATGCCACGCGTCCGAGTCCTCCATCTTGGGGATCGTAAGGTAAGATGGGGAAACGCACGGACAACCCCCAAGTATCGAACTCCCCGCAGAGTGGATTGCAGAGAAATATCACAATCACCAGCTGTGCATGTTAGTTACACAATCACCAATCCCATCTGCGACACTGCATCTCGTGCATCACGAGTCAAATCAACAGAACTCAGCCTCAATGTCCCAAGCGTCGCAGTAAACGTGGGATCTAGACCGGAGCGGTGAGACATGGCCCCAGCGCGTGAGCAACAAGGGTCCAATGAGGGGAACACAGCAACAAGGGAAGGTCTTGTCACATGCAGGCATCTCTGTTGTGTTTTTATTGCTATGTGAGACAAAGGAATGCGTACCCTGGGTTGATCGACATGTGGTGACGGTTGAAAGGGAAACTCGGTTAGACGAGACCACAAACATGTCGTATCCAAACAAACTCAGATAAGGCTGGGCTGTCATCATCTCCCTGACCTTGTGGCACAGCCTTGAAAACTCTCCGACCCAAGTGCGACGGTTGGGCAACCGTTAACGCGCTTCCGCAATCACAAGGAGGCTTCACGAGCACAAAACGCCAAGCCTCGAGCTCGCCCTCCATCTCCAGCTTCTCCACTGAATTACCTTGCGCTAGGGGAGTAACCGTGCACTGTACCCCGATTCCAATCTTGATTGTGTCTTGACTTGCTCCGTAGTTCGGTCGCTGCAATCAGAAGACCAGCATCGCATTCGTACTCAAGCCTGGTCAACTCTATTCTCAACAGGGATGCAAGCAGGAAAAGACCCTTGACGCTCTGCAGAGGCACGGCTCCATAGAAGCGTCGACAAATTTCAGGCATTAGCGCTGCTAGTGGCTGCCCTCCACTACGAAAGCCTAGACCCCAGGCCTAGAGCTTATCCCCCCCCGCCCTTGGATTGTCTTTTGTCGGCCATGCCACTTCAACCTTTCCATTGACAAACACAAACACAAAAAGGTCAACGGGCCGCTCATCGGTCGACTTGATTCTGATCTCCTCCCATTCTCTACGGCACACGTCCTCCGCCACCCGCGCTCGTCCTCGAATCGATCGAGTCCCCTTAGTCGACACGCACTCCCCAAAGCTCTCCCGATGTCGTCCACAACGACAGCGGCTGTTGCGACAGCCACGGGAGCCCATCCTCAAGGTGGCATTCTTGAAGGCTTGAACCCAATCCACTACAACCCCAAGGACCCCATCGCGCTCTTCATCATCCAGGCAATTGTCATCATCATCTTTTGCCGTCTTCTGCAATGGCCGCTCTCCAAATTTGGCCAGCCGCGAGTCATCGCCGAAGTCATTGGCGGCATTGTGCTTGGCCCGTCAGTGATGATGCGCATTCCTGGCTTCAAGGAGAACATCTTCCCTGCCGAGTCAATGCCCATCCTTTCCAATGTCGCGACCATTGGTCTTTTGCTGTTTCTCTTCCTCGTTGGTCTTGAGGTCGATACCCGCATGTTTAGATCCAATTGGCGTGTCGCTGTCAGCGTTGGTCTGGCCAGTATGATCCTCCCGTTCGGTCTCGGAGTCGCTGTTGCCTGGGGTCTATACGAAGAGTACGGTGACGAGGGAACAATGAAGGATATGGAGTTTGGCACATTCGCGCTCTTCATTGGTACTGCGCTTGCCATTACCGCGTTCCCTGTCCTCTGCCGTATCCTCTCCGAGCTCCAGCTTCTTAGCACCTCGGTGGGTGTGACTGTCCTGGCCGCCGGCATTGGTAACGATGTTGTTGGTTGGGTGCTGCTCGCTCTTAGTGTCGCTCTCGTCAACAACGCCAATGGCCTCACAGCATTGTATGTTTTCTTGACTGCGGTGGCATATGTCTTGTTCCTTGTGTTCGCTGTACGACCTGTCTTTCTCTGGGTTCTGCGCCGAACGGACAGCATCCAGAACGGACCATCTCAAGGCATCACCACCTTGACGCTGCTTCTTGTCCTGGCCTCCTCTTGGTTTACTGGTAAGTCAATCCTTTCTTTCTAACAACTCGCGCTTACAAATCTCAGCTGCCATCGGTGTGCATGCTATTTTCGGTGCCTTCCTCATCGGCCTCATTTGTCCTCACGATGGTGGTTTCGCTATCAAACTGACCGAAAAGATCGAAGATCTCGTCGGATCCATCCTCTTACCTCTCTACTTTGCCCTGTCCGGTCTCAACACCAATCTCGGTCTGCTCGATGATGGTACCACATGGGGTTATGTTATTGCCATCATTGCATGCGCTTTCTTCGGCAAGATTATCGCTGGTACTCTGGCTGCCCGTCTGACCAAGTGTCTGTGGCGCGAAAGTTTCACCATCGGCGCACTTATGAGTTGCAAGGGTCTTGTTGAGTTGATTGTCTTGGTAAGGAGCCTTGTACAAATGAGCGACTCAGTCTAACATCAGCAGAACATCGGTCTTCAAGCTGGTATTCTTTCCGCCCGAACCTTCACCATGTTCGTCGTCATGGCAGTGGTATGTATCCTGTACCGTCATTTATCGCCCACCACTAACTGGACTAGGTCACTACCGTTACAACCTCCCCACTCACAAGGTGGCTCTACCCTCTATCGTACCGCCAGAAGGTCGACAAGTGGCGTCGCGGAGAGATTGACTGGGACGGAAACCCTCTCCAGACTGAGGCCCAGACGTCTGAGCATAAGATGGAAGAAGCTCTCGACAAGTCTCAGACCAACCGTCTCATCCTTCAACTCCGACTCGACGCCCTTCCTGGGCTTTTCAACCTCGTTTCCCTTCTTGGTGGTTCCCGCAAACAACCGGCCCTCTCCGATGCAAACAACGATGCCACCCTTGACTCCGTCGCCACTGACGAAAAGACCGAGCAGATTCCTAACCGCCCGCTCGAAGTTCGTGGTGTTCGGCTTATGGAGCTGACCGATCGTACATCGTCCGTCATGCAATCTGCCGAGCTCGACGAGTTTTCCTCCCGCGATGCCGTCTTCTCCGCTTTCCAGACCTTCTCTCGTCTCAATGGTGTCGCTGTGGCCGGCCAAGTCTCCATTATCCCCACAAGTGCATACGCCGATACCATCGTCAAGTATGCCGAAGAGGCCAAGTCAGATTTCATGCTCATCCCCTGGAGTACTTATGGTGGTATTGCCGAGGAGAGCTCTACTGCTGCATTGACCGAGACCGGAAATCCCCATGATCGTTTCTTCAGCAGGACCTACATCGATTATGTCCAAGCCGCTGTCCAACGATCTACTTGCACCACTGGTATCTTTATCAACCAGAACCACAACGAGCCTTCCAGCAAGAACACTCTCACTCGTACGCGTACAGGTCTTTCTATTCACAGCGCACACGACGGCCCTGTTGTCCAAAGACCTGTCGACCAACGCCAGAGTATTTTCGTGCCATTCATCGGTGGCAAGGATGATCGTGCTGCTCTTCTCTTCGCTCTTCAACTCGCCCACAACCCCCATGTGTCGATCCACGTCATCCACCTTCACTTCAACGAGGACGACCATGAGATCGACTCTCACGCCACTCCTGGCAGTGATCCCTCGTCTAATAATGGTCTTAGTAAGAGTGTCATTGGTTTCCCATCCGCCAGCGACATGGATCTCCTCAACACTGCCAAGAATAACGCCGCCGGCAGACTCGAGGGTCGCGTCAAGTTTGTTGAAATATCTGTCGACTCAGTACGAAACCTTCCCGACCTCGCCGTTGCCCATGCACGCGAGACAGTCGGCAAGTCTCGTCAAAGTATTGGCGACTTGGTCATTGTTGGTCGCTCACACAACCTGTTCGACAACCTCCTTGTTGAGGACTTTGGTGTCGAGAGAGATTTCCAGCGCACGGTTGGTGTGCTGGGTGATAGATTTGCTAGAGCGGGTATCGATGCTGGATTGTTGGTCATTGATGATAAGCAGGCAAATGTTTAGTTTTGTTGATGTAAGAGCGTGAGATTTTTCATTTGCGAGAAATCGTTCGATGTATTGGATAAGACTTGGATAGGATTTAGGATATACCAGACTGCGTTGAATAGTCATGAGTTATGAATACAATTTTTTCCTAACTGGACCAACTACGTGTGTCTTTGTTATCATGTGAGGGATTGGCTTGTCAAGAAATGATTATTCTCCGACAACTTTGCAGCGCCCACTGTATGATGATAAGTACCATATTGATCTTCTTACATCTCGATAATCACTTTGTTCTCACACATCAATCACAGAGGAACATGAGAGGCCACACTCAGAAGTACTGATCATTCATTACTTGGTTTCGGATAAGGTTGCACTTATTGAGCTCTCAGCAATGCAGGCTCTAGTCCTGACTCTCCGCTCCATGTTCATCCCCATTTCGATGTTGGATGCAAAAGTAAAAAGACCTCAGGCTTGGTCATCACGCTTGCGCTTCTCTCCACCAGGCGCGGAGACGATGCTCAGAAGGAGAGCGCACGTCTCCATTGCCTTGTCGACCCGCCGGTTTGTGTCAGCAATCAAACCTTCCAAGTTTTTCTCACGCTTGTTTGATTTTGAGAGTTGTTTATCGAACTTGAGGTAATCGGCTTGACGAATCGCCTTTTCTTTGTCGAGCTTTGACTCCAGACCGCTGACATCCTTTCGGGTCCGCTCAAGTTCACTGCGTGTCGTGGCCAGTTGAGCTTTGAGAGAATCAATTTCTTTGCGATCAGCAGTTTCTGCCCTTGTTGGCATGCGTTGGGAGATGATTCTGGCAAGGTCTTCGACCGGGGTTGTTTCAAGGGTGTTCTTGAAGTCCTGGATACGGTCTTGCATCTCTGTGTCTCTGACTTGGCTGACCGAGGGTAGAGCTTGCAGGTTCGGTTTGATGTCTACAGGGATTCCGTAGAACAATTTCTCTTGATTCTCGACACTGATGTTGGCGGGGTAGATTATTGTGTCAGTGGGAAACTCGACACCCCAGAGGTTAGACATTTCCTGTCTGATGGATTGCAGGTCGGGATGGCCTGGGCCATACCAGGCCGCTAGGTAAAACCAAAGGCAATAGCTCAACAGCTTTTTCTCGTTGTTGAGCCCGAGGAGGGCATGGTAGGCCTTCTGGCCCGTCGGGCTCGGCCCTTCGTAGTGTATATCAATATACGTTTTCCAAGAGTTAGCCAGAAAGTCGACCAATTCCTCGGCAACACTTGGTGCCATGTGCTCCTCGATAACTTGGAATCCAGCCAGAAAGCTGTTCCTGATGGTCAACCGAAGCGGACATCTATTGTACATCGGAAAGTGCGATATTTGGAGCCTGTCTGCGTTTTTGCAAGGCCGAGGCTCGGCGTTTCTTAGCTGCTATAAGTGAGTCAGTAGACTTTCTGGTGAACTATCACGATTTCAACGAACCAGAACATTCTTATGCCTCCTTGTCCGTGAGACAAACATCAAGACGGGCTCCGTGACAAGCTGTTTTTTCTTGGGTCGTGCCATCTTGATCTCGTGTTGCTTGGCTGTCGACGCGAGAAGGAAGGGTTGTTCGAGGTGATGTGAAAGTAAAAGGGAAAATCTTTGTGTGTGGTAAGAAGAGGGGATGGAAGATAGATTGAGTGTTAGGTGGAGGGGAAATGAAACACAAGGTTCAACTCATGGTTGAGTGGGGCTGACTATATTTTCGAGGAGAAAACAAACTGTGAACTGGCAAACACTGCCCTCAAGTTCGTGGCAAGCACGCGTCCTGGTTAGAGGCCGATATCGCATCCCTATCTCTTATACGCTGAACGTTCTACTCGCCTGAGATTTATGGATACCTTAGATAATAAAAATAGAGGTTTGGGATGATTCACTGTCCTTTTGCCCAAGGAGCATTCCAGACCCAGGTAAAGATATCATGTAACACTATCGAACTTCACAGCACTAGCTCACCCTTCTCACTTCACCTCAATCCTTTCTATTTCTCACATTTTCCTCCCCATATAACACACTCTCTACCTAAGTCTTCCTTCAATTCAGTCAACTTCCATCTCGGCATATTTCATCAGTACTCCCTTCACCATCCAAAAATGGCTCCCTCAGACTCCACAAGCGACGCTGCCAACAGCATGCCAGTCCTCGGCCTGAAGAGAGAGACCTTCGCCGCCTCCACAGATCATCGCATCATGCTTGAAGAGTTTGGTCGCAAGTACTATAACCTTGGATTCGAAGCTGGGCATGCCAGTGGTATCGAAGCTGGCCTCACTCAAGCCGAAGAAGAGGTTGAACTTCGCATTGCTACCGCGACGGAAGAGTCCCGGAAATGTATCCACGACCTACTTGAGAAGGGTAACCATGAAGCCAATGTCGATGTAAGCCTTGCAAAGGAAACTCGTAAGTCATAATATCGCGTCAAAACCAACACTTAAAACTCACCATCGATTCAGGTGACATCCTCCATTCGGTAGTCAGCGAGGTGGGTGAAGTCATCCACCTTCCTGGACTCCCGCTGGACACGTACGCAAATCTCAGAGAGAAATGCGAGTACCTTTCGGTTATCAGAAACAAGTTGGGCAAAAGGCTTGGGGATGATGTCCATCCTGTCTCCCCCAGAAAACGACGCAGCGAGCCCAATACTCCTAGCAAGAAAGTCAAGCGCGAGAAGAAGAACTGAAGTGCTCGATCGTTGATGCCCGAGATCAATGGTCGAAGACTGATCTCATTGGGTTTTAGGCGTTGTGGTCTTTATGGATGATTTGGTGAACTTGATTTCTAGTTTACAAGCGAAACGGGACTGGGACTGGGACTGGGACTTCAGGAATGGCGCTCATCAAGCCGAGATAAGACTATGAGGCGCTAAATAAATAAACGTTGAAACTCGGAATGAACTTGACTTTATTTTCTGGCTTTCTTGTTCCATGTCTCGAAGTCCGCCTGCGATTTTGTAGCTGAGATAAATGATCGTTCTCACCATCTCTTGAAATTCAGAAATTAGCCGCGCATTATTCAACTTACACATTTTCCTACACTGGAGCCCTGTTCAGAAGGTGATAGCTCACTTCAATTCGTCGCCCTTGTCAGTGATTTTGGTGCAACTGGCAACAGCTGGCAGACATCGTCGCATTCATTAACATGAAATTGGCCACCTTATTCATTTCACTCGCCCGACTTCACAGAAGAACCCTCGTTTTTCTCTCACTCCATTTTCCCAAATTGCTTTCTACATCACCACCTCTCATCGCTGCTATGTCTCGCATCGTCACGCTTCGACGCACACCGCTGCCTTCTTCACCCATTCGCAAAACATCCTCAGAATCGACGTCCCCATCCTCCTCTTCGATCATCAACAACAAATCGGTAAAGCTCCTGAAACAAATCTCACGCTTCTCCAAGAAATGCCCCAAGTGCAAAGCAACTATAGTCAACCGCAATGGGGCACTTAAGCGTCACATCGAGCGCCATGCTAAACTCGCTGAAGTCAAGGTACTCCTATCTTCTACACTCACAGGAGTGTTTACTAACTCTGGAACAGGCAGCAAACATCAAGATCGAACCTTTTCGAGTCAATATTCCCAACCTCAGCCTCGTTCTCGCTCGTAAGATCTGGTTGTCGACACCCGCCAAGAATCGCGCCACCGGCGGTATCTTTGTTGATGGACCGCTCGCGGGAAAGGGAGTTGTTGAAGGAATGCCAGACGTGTTCTTGCCGAGCGGTCGAATCAGGAGCAAGTGTATCTGGATCCAGAAGGCTCTTGAGGCGCGAATCGGAAGAGCTCCCTTGAAGAATTTGGAGGACACAAATGCCGGTGCTGGGTCGCTTGGAGTTGAAGATGATGACGATGTGATTGAGTAAATATTCACACGCAGTTATCTGCTGAAATATGGAGTGGCTGACAAAACGATCAATGGTATTTGAGAGAATGGTATCCGGTAGCTGAGCAAGACGAATAATGGATATCTACCAAGCAAATGTAATAATATTCCCAGTCCAACCAAAACATGCCATGACTACTTTATCCAATAGTGAGATACCTGTCTTGTAGTCATGTACAAGAATACCCTCCATCCACAAAAATCGTCTGCCCAGTCACAGCCGCACTCGCATCACTTGCCAAGTAGATAGCGATCCCAGTAAAATCCTTGGGCAATCCATTTCGTCCAATCATAGTCCTCGCAGCATGAGCCTCAGCTTTTGCAGGGTCATCAAATGCAACCCGAGCCAACGGTGTGTCAACTAGACCTGGCGCGATGGCATTGCAGAGAACGCCGTGACGAGACCATGCTTCTGCTTGCGACCGGGTTAGCCCAAGAAGGCCAGCTTTGGACGCTCCGTATGCGCCGCTGTTACCGAATGCCCGAAACGACTGTTGGCTGATGATGTTGATGATACGACCCCATCCTTTCTTGGCCATTTCGGGTCCGAATGCTTGGCCCAGAGTAAACGGCGCGGTGAGGTTGACTGCGAGAGTTTCGTCCCAAGCTCCCTGCGAAAGATCGTTCATGTGAGGTCTGTAGTTGATGCCCGCAGCATTAATAAGAATATCCGGTGTTCCAGCATTCGATTTTATCGCGTGAATCGCATCTCGCACAGAGACCTGGTCCGCAAGATCCGCAACAATAGCTTCAGCCGTGACATGCAGATCAGCCAGATGATCAATAGTATCCTGCAGCGGTTTCGGCCGCCTCGCGACGAGAACGATACGACACCCAGCGCGTCCAAGTGCAATAGCCATCTCGCGTCCTATCCCAGAACTGCCACCGGTGACAACGGCGACTTTGCCCGTGAGGCTGAAGAGGCTGGTAAGATAGCTCGAAACAGCTTGGGTGCTCGGAGCCATGGCGGTAAAGATGAGCCTAGCTCAGAGGAAAGTTTGCGACGGACAAAAAGAGGTTGAGGATATGCTTATAGACTGAAGGAAAATGGCATGTGCTTTTTGAGCCAAGGATTGGAGTCTTGTGAGCGAAATCGGCTGACGCGAATCGTTCACGGGGTGTAGAAATTGCATGCGGGGTAAATTGTTGTGAGTCAATTTTAGTGACTAAGATGGTAATTGATGATCAAAATATGATGTTGAATTGAGTTTGAAGTTTTTCATACAGAATTCTCCTCGCGATAAGTCACAAAATGTCAACCTGGGCCAGATATGTATATAGCGAATACGACATCGTATGCAATTTACGGCAAAGGGGTGATCTGAGACATGGGATCGTTATTAGCATTAGGATGTCCGGTCACTTGATGAAGTTAGCATCGAAGAAGCATTGAAAATAATTTACTGTTCATCTTATATGAGTATTAATTTATCTGTTATGCACAATCATGTACTATCAAATGATTACGATGTAGCCTCAATCTGCACCACAACCAACCACCACGTCTCAGTACCAATATCAACAACACCAGGCCCGTTCACTTCAAGATGAGCAATGTGCTCACTCAGTGCACTCATGGGTCCTAACGGCCCAGCGCTCTTATCACCCTCAGCCGAAGCTTCTAGCACCGCCTTGACCGAAACACCCACAACCTCTGATAGCTGCTCGGTATTCACCAAACTAGCATGCAGACCTCTCTTGTTGAACCAATCGCGGTTTGCGACAGCAACGTACGCAACAGCTCGCTCAGCGGGTGTCTTTGGCTTGCGCACAGCGGCAGCGATAGTGCGCCCGGGAAGACCAACAACTGTACCCACGGCGCCAAAAACTGCGCCCAGAGGAATTGAGATGGCGCCGCCTACAACACCGAATGCTGCGCCGACAATGTTACCCTTTTTCGCATTGGCAGCAATATTCTTGCCGACTTGCTTAGCATGGTTTCCGACGTTCTTGACGTAAGTTACTGGTTGCTCTCCCACTGTTTTGGCGACGTCTCCGGCGTGATTGATGGCTCTCTCACCCACTTTTGCGGTTGTGAAAGCGGATATTGTATCGAGGAATGAAGACCAGGCTTCTTTTGTGATGCCGTGGCTAAGAAGAGCTGGGGCATATGCTTTGAGGAAGGGTGATGTTGGCGAGGGGCTTTCCTGAGGGATGGCGATGGGAGCTTGCTTGCTTGTTGAAGCTTCAGAGTATGTTGGTAGTGAAGCGGGGAAGTTAAAAGGATTCTCGGCTGTGGGAAGCTTTTCGCTGCCCGCTTCTTCTTGGTAGGCGGGAGCGGGAGGTTGTTGAGGCTGGGACTGGTTGGCGAGATGCTCTGCTTCTTTGCTGGAGGACATGATGAGAAGAGATACAAGTATTGAAGATGTTTTTTAGAGGTGAGAAGATTGAACTGAGTGCGATGTGATATTTCTTAATCCATTCATCTGGGATGCTTTGCTTTTAAATAAACACAGGCCAGGAGTAAGCTTCGACTTGCTCTGCCACTTCGTCACCGGCAACACGGCACAAGTCCCCTCGCAACGTTTCAGCCCTAAGATCTACACTTGACAACGTCGACCAATCGGAGCGTCCGTATAAGATGTAAGCTCGAATCAATTGACGCCTTGGGCTAGCTGCACTCTAAGCGAGACCGAGGATTTGGCTCCTTACATGCGACGTTGAGGCTGTGCTTGATTGAGGCTCAAGCTCGAATGGATTTCTTAGTCCAGTCAGATCATCAGAAACGGATTAATTCTTTGTGACGAAACTTACACTATTTTGCTTTTCACGTTGCACCACAGGGTCTTTGATCCTCGCCAATTTTTCAACCGGTATTCCAAGCCACTCGGATAGACTTTTGATCCTGTGTTTGTCACCTCAATTCGTATGAGTCTTGCTGTGCGTGACGTATTGCTCACTCAAAATTCTGCCAGCGCTTGGAATATGATTACAGAGTCGTGGAAGAGTATATTAGCCTGGGTTTGCTGCGACTTATCATCATCACGGGCTGAAATCCCCCATTGATTCATGGCAAATTCAAGACGAGTCCCCCCGAAAGTTATTTCTTGCCTGCTCGAAACTTGTTCGTTTCCTTCTTCACAGCAGGTAAATCCTTCGAGTAGCAATGAGTCAGAACAAGCCCAAGATACTTAAATTACACACCAGAAGGGGATAGGATTTCCCTACACTCTCAGATAAATGCAGATCATTAGGGGTGATAGAGCACGTGAAGTTTGATGGTAACTACTCCAAGCACAATCGAGTAATGGGACGACTTTTATGCTTCTACTGGTAAGACCCAACACTATGACTACTTCACTCCTCTCTCGTCGATGGCTAATGGCTATGTTAGGTGGTGCCACGAGTATACACCTGAAGAGAGAGGGCGAATATCGCTATGAGGTGTACTACCGGGCTTTCTTTGAAGGGAGATAAGCAGATCCTTCATGCTGTTTTAACAAGAGATTCCTGAAACAGCACTGTGATTTGACAACGGGTTGCTTGCGAGTATGAAAGTATCCATAGCTTTGTCGATCTTGACAAGATGCATAAAAAGGTGCGGTCGTATGTTATGTGACATTTTGACATGAGAGCCCAGACAAAACAAAGAATCTACATTTCTTACATGAGACTATCTACTTCAAAAGTTGACCGTGCTTCTCGCTCCTAAGTACAATCCGATGCGGAAAAGGCTTGACACGTGCAATCACACCCGGCAGTTGCTCGTACCTAACGTCGATCTCCTGCCCTTTATCATCCAGTGCTTTTTTCACATCAAAAACCGCCAAAGTCTGAGCGATACTTAGAAACATCGTTTGATCAGCAATCCACCGTCCGGGACACGCCCTGCGTCCAAATCCGAACACGACATCATTAGGTGGGTGCTCACTATACGGCTCAAAGAATCTCTCAGGCTTAAACTCGGTGGGCGAATGATATACTTCAGGGTCATGCGTAAGCGACGCCGCCGCAGGGAACAACAACGTGTCTTTCGGTATGAAGTAACCATTGTAGGTGTCATCCTCGGTGGTCATATGAGGAAAGCCCATTGGTGCAAGTGTATGCCAGCGAAGTGTTTCTTGTGCGATGGCGTTGATGTAGGGAAGATTCTGCTTGTCGGATAATGATGGGAGGCGGGTTCCGGCTGTAACGCGATCGATATCTTCTTGTGCGCGTTTCTGAACATCCGGATAGATGACCATGGCTGCGAAAAAGGCGAGAAGCGTTGCACCAGTCGTGTCGGTTCCAGCGTTCATCATCGAAGCAGCTGTCCACTGAATGACGCGTTCTTCTTCGGGATCGATCTTGCGATGAACATCTTGAATCAAACCTGCGACATAAGAAACGTCGTCGTTACCACTGGCCATCTGCTCTCGGACGTAGTTGTAAGGCCTTTCCACGCCCTGTAGTAGATGCTCGCGGTATGTCTTGGCCACTCTCTTGAACCCCGAGCCAGGCATCCACTCGGGAATGTATCGAAGCCATGGGATCAAGTCTACCATCCATGCACCTGGGCTTGTAGCCTGCGAGAATTCTTCCATTACTTGGTTCGCCGTAGCAACAATGGGGTCGTTCTTCTCAGGGTCTGTCTCATAATTGTAGAGAATACGAAGCATGATGGAACCTGATACTCTGCGATACTACTTAGATTTTTTTCCATCAAAACAGAGTATCACTTACTGGTTCAAATGGTCTGGTAGATTCTCACTGTTAGGATCGGCGTAGATTCGTTTTAGTAAACGTAGAATCTCCAGCTCCTGGATAGGCTCGAATCTGGTAATTGATTTGTTGCTGACTTGAGTCGCTGTCAGTTTGCGATGCAGCCGAAATGTTCGATCATACGGCATCATGCCCATGATACTGTCATATCCGACCCTAAGAGCAAGTTTCAGTACATGCACGGTATGTTTGGAGAGTCCATATTACACATCACCTGCAAACACAAGCTTTGGTCGCGAGGCACTTTTCAAGGCCCGTGTCTCCAATAAATCCATGATGACTTGCTTATCATGTAGGATAACAAAGAGCTTGCCAAGTACAGAGACGGAACTGATGGGACCATATCTCTCTTTGTGTTTCTGCCAATGTTTCCATTCCAAGACTCCAGGAGGTGGAAGGTCTTGTATGTTACCAACAAGTGGCAGACCTCTTGGTCCTGGCGGTAATGGGCCTTTGCTCCGTAGTTGAAAGTGCCGGAAAAGAAGAAAGCTCACCAGTGCGAGAACACTGGAATAGAGGAGAGAGTTGCTCAGCATGATGTTTATTAAGATGAAGAGTATTGCCATCACATCTTTTGAAAGGAAAGGAGCCATGTTTTATATGTATAGCCATTACAGCTTTCACCATGTAACAGCCTTGGCGCAGTTGTGGTTAGGCTATTCTCATGTAAATGTCAGATACTAGCGCTGACTGCGGGACCAGCCGCTCTCACGAAATTATCATTGGATGCTTCACATCAGCACTTGGTACTTGCTGTGGCAGGATCTGTTTGAGATATCTCATAGTTTTATTCGATCTACAACACTGAGATCAATTCAAGCAAGAAAACGGCCGGTTGTGAGCTAAGCTACACGTCTGTTGCATAATGAATGGTAAATACAGCCTCGCAGCGCAAAGCTAAGAGAAAACACGAACGCGACCAAGGACAAAACTAACTATACATAAAAAGCAGGGAAGCTAAATTCTCACTGGAGATACTCCAACATCTGCGAGAGAGGAGCATGTCCGCCAACAGGTCCCACATTCCGAACAAAACTTTGCAGAGATCGCAGAATAAGACGCGCAAATACAGCCGCAGGAAACGATACGTCAAATGTCTTTCGTCCAGTCTGGGGGTGAACATTATACAAGGTCACCTTGACAGACCATGTAGTGAAGTAGTAAGATCCATGCGCAAGTGCATTGCGAATGGTGTTTGCGAACCAATAAACAGCATTTGAGTTGTTCCAGACATCAACTATAGCCTCGGGATAGTCAAGTTCGAATTGGGCACGACCGCCGGGACCTCCATACTGGGCGAGGCCAAATATGGTGCTTCCCTCGGCATAGGCTGTTGGATCGAGATTGAAGACGCGACGATAACGTTCCCATGAATGTACATAGCCAGCATAGGCCAAGGAGATGAGAGAATGTGCATTCATAGAGTCTTCGAACACTTCTTGCTGTTCCCTGGTTAGACTCAGGTCACCGTAGCCTGGTCCCTTCAACTTGGTCGCAAGGAGATCGGACAGATCCCTGCGGTTCTGGTAGATAGCCAGTGCCGCGACAACATCGCCGAGGACTGTCTGGAGATGAGGACCCGTGAGGCGCTGTGGCTGAGCCATTGTCAAAATGTATCCTTTTGATAAAAAAGGAACGCAAGCGGGGTGATTGTTGACGGCAAGAAGATTTGACATTTATGATTAAGAGCAGATCAGGCTCTTGGACAACAGCTAGTAAGGGTGCACACTATTGCCTCGTGCATTTTAGGTATGGCTAACGTGCATTCAGCTGAAATATCGGCACCAATAGGATATGATGCTCATGTAATACAACATATCAGTCAGCAGTTGGTAAGATAAGAGCGTGGTGGAACATTTAGATTTCCCCACAGCGTTGTTATTGTTGATGTTGACCCCTCTCAATATCTCTTTGAATTGCATCAAGGTTGCAGGATGTGAAAAATATAGATATTCTTAACATACCGAGGTACCATGAACAATGCACTTACTTCATCAAGGCTTCTCCCATTCTGTCACGATACAAAAAGAAAATCTAGAGGCTGTTGGGATTGCTCCCGCCAGGGCTTGAACCTGAGACCTTCGCATCACCAATTACTCGGTATGAAGTATTAGTACGACGCTCTAACCAACTGAGCTACGGAAGCCTTCTAGATGATTTGATGTCTACCACTACTTCATGCGAAATTATGATTCCCGTATCAGGAGGAGGAAAATACTGCTTCTTGGTATGGTCCGGAACACTATGTCTTAGTAGACGTCTTGAATAATTTCATCACAAACAACATATTAAATTCAAGACTTTCACAGATGACACAATAGAGTCCTTGGGCTGGCTGACTTTTTGAGACTCAGCGAGCTGTATTTATGTGTGTCTACCTATGAAATCTTGCAAACATTTACTTACCGGACTCAGCTCGAAAGGACTGAGTGAACAACTCTGATGCTATCTGTAGACGCACCCCCTTCGAGCCAATTGACGCAAGCATAATCATGCGACGCCATTGACCTATTCTAAACTAAGGACCGCCTGGTCGTCCGCTCTCATCCCAGTATGCGTCTCCCTGTGCCCTGCAACTTCCAACCACACAGTAATAACCTCCACCTCTGTTGGAACTGTTTGGAGACTTCATAACAAAAGGGTCCGAATCAGGTACCCATCCAGAGTGAATATCGCACGTATCGTGACTGACATTGTGAACAGTATCTATGAGACCAACATTGTTAGCATACTCAAGGGAAGCACCAGAGGGACATAGATGATAGGGTGAATGCCACCTACAAGCCGTGTGCGCAGTATTGTACCAGATACAAACTGTATCTCCGGGATCGCCGTTGCATTCGTAGTTGCTACCTGTTGTCCATTGCTCCTCCACCGCAAACCCAGCCGAGATCCATTCGTAAGCATTGATACCACTTGCCCCAAGGCTCCACGAGACAGTAAAGGACTTGCTGTTCATCTCACCAACAGTACACCCGGCAGCATTACCGCAGTTGATGTTCTCAGAGAGCTGCTTGTCGTAATAATTCTGGTGGGGATTGCCGTCGTCGATAACAGATGTCTGTGTGAGAAAGCTGCAGTCCTGAGGTGCACGTTCATTGAGATGGCGAGACTTCAACAAAGGCCTGTTTTCGATTGCTTCCACGGCCCGGACTCGGTTCCTGGAGGTAAAGAAGCGCATTCTCAATTTGACGTCGTGATCATGGCAATCCTCAGCGTCATCCATGGGAGCGTCAGCACCAGGAGTAAAGTCAATGCCAGTGCATTCGACGACAGCCACACGAGCGTCGTACTTCTTGGTACAGACGGGGCCGCCCGAGATGTCTGGTTTGGAGTGGGCTTTGAACTTGGTATCGCCAACGGTGAAATTTCCAAAGCCGTTGTCATCGACGTCAGAGAAATCGATGGTATGCGGCGAGCCTTGGATGAGACTTGAGCACGACTGGGCGATCAGTTTGTCGCTCTCATCGTAGACGCTGAGCATGGGCTTTTGGTCAGCTTTGTCGTGGTGCCAGATGACTTTGACATTGGCTGCAGCAGCCGAAGTAATAAGACCGAGGACGACGGTTGAGGGGCGCATTGTAGCTGAGTGGTTATGTGTGTTTGATGAAAAGGTAATTAGGTGTGAGATGGAGGGAGAGTATGGTCTGATATTGGGAAGAGAAAAGCTTGGTTTTATACATTTACTTGCCCAAGCTGGGAGATGTATTGAACTTCCTCTTTTCATGTCTCTTTCTTGTCTTTCCTTCGATACTACGGATTATAGAATTTCATTCGACAACCGTGCTTATCGCGCGTCTGGCTTATCTTCATGAGCGGAAATCAGTGTGGATAGGAGATACTTCTGACCAGAGTCGCGAAGCTTTGCGTATTGATGACAACAATTTCTACTAGGGTCTGAATAACTATGATAGAGGAGTTTATTCAGGAAACCGAGCTTGTCTCAGCGGCCGGAGCTACATTCGAGCAAGGTATAGTATTCAATAGTGATTGGAATAAGAATAGGCCATGTGAGTCCCAGAGACTCTATAGAACGTTGCATTGCACATGACTGTGATCTAGGGAACAACTGAGAAATACGATGGGTGACGTATCATGGGTCATTTATTACATCAAATTATCAAATTCTCACTTTTGGTTCATTAAAATCCGACGCTGTGAATCTGAGCAGTGGTAGGGCAGTCTGATAAGCAAACATACCTTACTGGATGTAGAAGGATACGCCAGAAGTGGCAACTAGGATACGCTTCGTAAGCTCTGTGGGCGTAAAGAAATAGGATCAGATACGCCGATCATTCTCTGAGCGTTAGGGCGTATTCGTGTCATCACCGAATCTCACTCAGGGCGTATCGGCTGCGAATAAGACGCTGTTGCGATTCAACCGGGGATTAATCATCTTTTCTCTTTAGCAAAAGAGTCGTTTTGTGACAAGTCGGCTATCCATGCTGATTTTACAACTGACCACAAAGCCAACAGATGTTGAATCGAAAACAAACATAAGTGCGTTTCCAAGACTCCATTGGTATACTTAGGGACCACGATTCTCCGTTTGCATTTCGAAATGCCTCTTTTGTCGATGGCATTATTACTACTCGTTTTCTTTTGAGCATGTTATTGCTGCTCGTGAGCTTCTACCGGAGTCATGACCAGCTACCGATTTGAGTATCGCTTGGGGGTTCAAAGACAACGACCATGTGGTCTGCTTGCCATACCCTTATATGTTAAACTATTTCAATAACCTGATAAGAAGAGTGGTCGAGTGGTCTCCGTACCTAAGATCCTACAAATAACTCCAAAATCCGAACCTAAAACTTCTCTCACCCACTCAACCACTCTTCGTTTTTGCAGGTCACAAGTTCAAATGAGGCTATTGCCTCTTTTTCAGCCTCATTCTCCCCTTCTTGCTACCCTTGTCTGTAGAAGTATGTCTACACCCCAATAAGAAGAGTGGTCGAGTGGTCTCCGTACCTAAAATCCTACAAATAAAACCTCTAAATTATCCGATCCTAAAATCCTAAAATCACACCCACTCGGCCACTCTTCATTTTTGCTGGTCGCGGGCTCGAAATTGCTCTTTCCCTGGTCGTTTCTGTTTTGATCCTTTTGGGCTTTGATAAATGCGATGACGAGAGTAGCTATCTTTTTGCCAACAGACACAACACCTTGGAGCAGGCTCTAAAGTAGCTGCATGATACACAAAAATGCTGTCAGAAACTCCTTGGAAACACATATCCATTCTACTAGCTTGTCACATCAGAAACAAACTTGATACTGTTTTGAGTATACTGGCCTCGAGTGTTTAACAACGGCACGGTCACTGCAACTGCAACGAGAGCTTTACAGCGCATGTTTTTATTCACTCTTCTACATTCTGCCAAGTTTTGTGACTTAATTTTAATTAATCTTGTGGTCTGTTCTTTCCTTCCAGGTTTATCCATCACGGGACACATTTGCAGAAATATCTTCGAAACATTCATTCCAGCCTTTTTACCACGTTTCCCAGATCTTGTTTTTACGAAGGCCCACGATAAACAAATTGTCTTCCACCCTGTTGAAGGCCGGACTTGATCCCAATAACCCTTGGAACACTCTACTTCGACCGTCACACAAGGCAGTCACTAGCATTATAGTTGTGCTGAACTTCACCGTCATGGCAGTTGGGCTCCATCGAGTTATTGACAAGTGGATATCAAGGAGACATCTCTTGTAGGGTATGTGGGGACACCAAGCCATGCACATAAGCACAAGAGCCGCAATGTACAGCATCAGGGTCTCGGGAAAAAGAACACAATGCACCGGCCTAGTCTCGGTATTCAATCCGGATGATGACGTGCTAAGTGGATTCGCATGGCTGGCTTCTCGTATTAATTATCCGTCCCAGGTCTTTGCTTGTTCTTTGATCCCAACAGACGGATCCGCGATCAGGAGCGGGAGCGGCTTGTGCATCAATCGTCGAGAGTTGTGCCGGGAATAAATCAGCATGGCGTGGCAGCCCATTATACTTTTTTAGTGTCGAAGTCGAACTCCACTATCAGAGGAACATCAACAGGAATATCAACTAATGTTCCTTCAAAGGATGGGAAATAACGCTCAGTTGAGTCACCTGTCATACAACATGGCTGAACTTCCTCAGAAAAAACCTTTCTTTTCTTCTTTCACGTTCAAAAATATGTACAGTCTCGTGCTGCAGCTCGGCTCGGGTAGGGTTCTAACGCTCGCTAATTGTTCCCATTTCCGAGCAAGGGTCCCAGGCTTTTGACTGTGGATGCCTAAAAACGTTTAATCAAAACAAGATCCAAGTTTTTGGCGTAGGGACAAGGGATTTCCTGAATAAAGTTTGACTGTCGCGTCGCTTGTGGGCCTTGAATTGAAGCTGTTGCTGTGCCCAACACAACCCGACAGGTGTTCAGAACAACGACGATGACGTCCATACTGCATGGCAGAGGAAAATTGCTACACAATTGAACAGGCCATGTCTTGCTAGGCGCTAAAACATCTTTTAGGAACGTATCTGATGGACAAAAGTCTCGGCGTTCTGTCTCAAACGTTACCCTACACTACATTTTGACGCAAACTTTTAGTATCAAGCGTTGTGTCAAGGTGTATTATGATGACAGAAGTCGTGGCTGTGTTTAATATTGTCTCATTTTGGTATTTGTTGAAACCCGACAAATTGTGATAATTGAAGGTTATGATGTACTTCACAAGCACTCGCGTGCCAGTCTTCCTGAATCAATCATTACTGTGCAGACGCATTCACTCAACACGACAACATGGCAATCATGACATTAACAAGTAATGCTCAAATAATTCGCTACATTCATTGACAAAGAAGATCTAGAGCAGAGAAAGTCTATCTACAATCCAAGTAACCAGCAATTATAAACATGAAAATAATCCCACGTTCATTCACCCAAAACTCCAAACTTTTTTGTACTTCCCAAAACTTTTCCTCGAAATTATCCCTCCTGTTACCATCGTACAGTCAAATACACGCTAGCCAGAAAAGAAACCTGAGGGTATCCTATGATGTACAAAGTAGCGCTGCCTTTCCCATTTTTACCCAAACTCCTATACAAGACAAGACAAAAAAAAAAAAACAAGAATTAAATGCGGTTGGTGAGTCCGATACCAGGCGACGCAGGACGGTCGAGCTCGAGGCGGTGCATGTGCGCATCGAGTGCGCTGACAGATGTGGATGCGCCGATGGAAGTGTGACGCTTGTGGCGGGAGGGCTTCTTGGTGACGCTCATCTTGCGGGTGCGTCCGTTCTTCTCGGGGATAGGCGACTTGGGGGATTTGTCGTCAAATGTGGAGGTCGAGGAGATGGAGGATGCGGAGGAGTGAGTGGAGGCGTTGCTGGTGTAGGACGATGCGCGCGAGATGGATGAGTGCACTGAAGAACGCGACGATGCTGTCTGTGGACGCTCGGCAATGTCGGAGAGGATCTCCTGCGGTGTGCGAGGCTTGTTGTTGATCATGCCCAGACAGCGCTGCCACCAGCCCTTGTCATGCTCATCCGAGAACTCAACCATATCAGCCAGCGCCTCTTCGGCACGCTCCATCTTATCCTCATCCAGCTTCAGGGCACCGTGCTCCGAGGCCAGGTCCAACAGGGCGGCAGCATCGCAGGCGTCGAGTCGCTTGCTGTTGTCGTTCTCGTGCAGACCACAGGCGTCCATCTTGAAGATGATCATGTCGGTGAGAGACGTGTAGGGAAGGGTGGCTTCACCGGTGACATCGCGAACGCGCTTGGCGGTGTCTGGGAGGTAAGGGCTGAGCCAGTCGGGGATGAGCTTGACTTCGATCTCCCAGCCGCTGGTGTGACGGTACAGAACAACCCCCGACTTTTCGACCAGAGGTGTGATCGGGTGGCCGACGATTTCCTTCTTGACGCGACCGGGAGAGGAGGATTTGCTGATGACAAAGTCGATGCTCTGCTGGAAGTTAGACACCTGTAGAAAGAAGGAATTGAATCGAGACATACGGTTATGCGACGGTCCTGGCTGGACAGGTACTTGGTGGCAGCCAGGTCGCCGATAATAGCGAGACGGGTGTTTTCCAGGCCGGGAATGTCTGCGATAAGACGAATGATGTGCAGAGCAGCCTGCTCGAGCTGGGCGAAGCTTAGTCGTTGCGGCATTGTGCACAGCTTTACTCTGGAAAGCGACTAGACCAGTGACTTCGCCCGCAGCTTGAGATGTTGGAATGGTATAGAGAAGCCTCTCTCCCTGCCTGTCAACCAGCGACAGCGGCCTAGATATATGTTTACAATCAGGTCCCTGCGTTTTTTCTGTTTTCCGGGGTGCATAGGGACCTTTTGCACCCAAAACAATGCCCAACTGCAGTACGGGCCAGGTTTGCAACCAATGGAATGGCCCGTGTACCTGAATTTGCAATTTTAATCCTTCAGGGTCATCCCGGGTTTGGGTCCCAATGTAGCAGCCCAAGGAGACTCCACAGCCTCAGCTGGAATGACGTTTCCCCTTTGTTTTTTCCCTTTTTCTTTCGCACTTGCATGCGCATTTGACAGCGAGGACCCTTGCTGTCAGTCAATCAACCGCACCCGTATTTCCCGGCCGCCGCCCACAATCTCGATGTTTGGAATGGATTGGCTAGGGAATGAGAATTGGCGCGTGCTTCGTGGGGCCAATTGTGCATAAGCAGTGAGGCTTTGATGGTGTGCGACTGAGATACCGACTCGCCTCGAAGCCAAAACCAGGTTTTCTTTTTGCCCTCCCTGCATCTTGTTTTCTTTTTCCTGATTCTCGACAACTTGTCGGAAAGTCAATCCCACATGCACTTCTCCCTGTTTTCGCATGACCTGATTATTATGGGCTTTCTCATTTACCGCTGATCGTCGGGTAATTGGCCATGGATTTAAACCTGTCAGTCCTGGCTAGTGAAACATCGGGCGCAGTTTCAGAATGACTCGTAACGGAGCTGGAATTCCATCAAACAAATAAAAACATTATTGCCGTTGGACTATTTGTAGTTCATGACGTCGTTCAACAATAATGTTTCGCCTAACACCTCGACAACCAGACAGTCGCGGAGATAACGATATTAATTGCAGGCATCACGAGCCACCCTCATTTTCTTTGCGCACTGCACAGACCTTTCATAAGTGTACGCATAACGACACTGTATGATGCTCTAACACTGCATGGATCGTATTAAGCATTATCCAAGCATTATCCAAGATAAATGCATGGCCAGATTACAGCCGTTAGGTCAGAAGTTTACCACTGCAATATATATCGACTTTTCTGCATCTTTTGCTTTGTTCCCATATTGAGAAGGATTGTCTCGGGCTTGACAAATAGTTCGCAACAACAAGGCTCGTTGTCATGCGGCCCCGCGTTGTAATTTGAGACAACAACTTTCTGCTCAGCCCAGATCAAAAGTCAGGCTAAGAGCCAGAACCAGCGTCAAGATATTTAACGGCCGTTGAGATCTCATTTGCAAACATCAATGTCTAACATATCCAAATCAGGCAGTCTTGTCTCCAAATCCGGTAGGTTATCGGATGCAGTCTTCCATTCACACATGTCCCCTATAGTCCTGGAACATACGCTGGTCTTGGCACCATTTCCAAAGCAACGGGGTTCAAGTCCTCGCGATCTAACTGTCAGGCAGCTGTTTATCTACCACTTGAAGGCTTGTTTGATCTTTGTTAGCCTTCATAACGAGAGCTAAAAAGAAAGAAAGATGAAGAAGAAAGTACAAAATGAAAAACAAACAAACAGAGTTATGTGTAGGGCATTGGACTGCAAGCCTCCTCTGTGACGAAGTCTATTATCTTTGGTTTGATCCGGAGCAACAACACGAGCTAGCCACCACGATCGTTAATAAACAGATGATAATTATTTTTGGAAGCATACTCAAGCGCAATCTTCCGCCTTTGACTTGCAGATTTTGGTGCCTTTGTTTCTTTCGATGGTTTTCTGTTAGTGATAAGCTCTTTTCCCGGATAGCAACACTGATGAGGCTTCGACCTTTGCTACCTCGCCAATCAACCTCAACGGTCGGATGACCATAATGGAACAGATTTCGAGGCAACCGTCGAAACCTTCCTGCCATAGATGTCCACCATGGCTGCGCGGGGTAGCTACCATGGCGTTCTGGGATTCGGGCAGTACAATAGGAATACTACAGCAATTTGCCAATTTCATATATTAGTTTGTCTATCTGAACTAAGATCTTCTAAAATCCAACAAATTCTTGAAAGTTCATAAGTACACAAGTCCAAGCATATGTTTGCCCTCACCTGTATCTCGACATAGCTAATTCACCGCCAGTATGGAACTCAGCCTCTGCTCTGTCTGTACAACCTCTGGGGTCAAATAGCATATTAGATCCTTGGCGTATGCAGCAGCGACCATCGCAGCAAATCCCTGCCATTCCTTAGATTTATGGGAATCTGAATAGTCGCAAATACCGCGCACGGCAAGACAAGGAAATCGATTCATCAATCCCGCAGCCTCCATCTCGAAGCACAAAGCATTTTGCTCTGCCGCTAAAGTGTCGCGTAGGATGGCATCTTTCATCAGACTATTGCCGGAAGCAATAGTCCCGTAATGAATCGCCAGGTCGTTGCCATAACATGTTTCTCTCTCGGGACGGGGGATGGTGTTTGTCAAGTCCCTGCCGCAGGATGCGGCACATTGTCCACCACCATGAACGAAACCAGACTTGAAGAGCAAATCTGTGTCAGGTGGTGGCCGACCATACTTCTGCCTCAAGTTGGGCCATTTATTCAACACCTCATCTACCGCTTCTGGGAGCCTATTGCCGTGTCTCTCGTGCTTCGTGGTGAGTCCCGCCATGGCGGTAAGCAGAACCTGGGGTGGTTGATTCAACGATCGTGTCTGTTGAAATCTCATCTCTTGCACAGACTTTCCATAGTCGTACTGTAGAACGCCCCCATGGCCATTTCCTGGGGTACTGACCACGACGTCGCCTAGACGAATATCGTTATCAGGAAGCTTTGGCACACCTCCACCAATTCCAACCATGAGGCCAATCCTGACATTGGGAAAGCTGCGGAGCAAGTTGGTTGCGACCCCAGACGCTGAAGCCGTTCCGTATTCACCCTTTGGAAGAACAGCTATGACGACGTTGTGTTTGCCTATGGCGCCCAGCTGATATGAGTTTGAGTCGTTGGGATGCCGGTTTTCTGGCTGACCATGATCTTCATCGAGAAAGACCTGTGCTGCGAGGTATTCTGCTGGTAGAGCTGTGATCCAGCCAACGGTGTAGTCTGTTGCTTTGAGTTGCTTCATGATTATTGTGTATACTCAATTGACCAAGAACACAACCAAGGTTGGTCTTATATAATGAAATTTTGGCCTATTTTACCATCTTCGGCGGCTAAATATCTGCAACAGTTGGCGATTACATTCTAGTAGTCTCATTGCTAAGCGCTACGACCGCCGCTATGCCCAATCAGCTTCCAATCAGAGGCTGATCATTAGCAGGGGTAGAACTCGGAATAGAATAGTCGCTTGAAAATATAGTCTACTAGAGCGGTATAGGTCTTATCACAGATGATGGGCGCTTTAAACCAAAGCATCATTGCGTTCGGTCCAGTCGAAGAAGGGTGGATTAAGCTAGGTTAACCGCTGACCTTTCAGCTAAGAGAATGTCTAAGATGCCAGCGCGTAATATTAGACCTCACCATTCTCATTCGTCGCAAAACTGTATAGGAACAATTCTGGAGAAGCTGCAAATTTTAAAAGTACTCGAACATTGTTTATCTGCTTTCAAAGGCTCACCTCAGAAGTTGAGACTCCGAATATGACTGAGTTTGTGCCGTTTTGCATCTCAAGATCCTCTCGCTGAGATCTTCGAAACCCTGATCCTAGAATCTCTTCCTCGCTCTGATTGTCATTTTGAGCTCTTTCTATACCATTTGAGTAGTGTCTCGCTTTGGCAATCGAATCCCTTAGACCAGACTTCCGATCCTGTTCTCTTAAAACATCATCCGAATCAATGAGTTCGTCTCTCTTGTAAGTTGGCTTGGGGTATGGGGTGCTTCCACCAATGGTCTGCAAAGGAAACGATCCTGCAGAATTAGGCTCGCGGGACTTGCTATCACGAGAGGTCCATTTGATCAAATACTGCTTCCAGAGTGGCCGACACACTGGGATGCCGATGCAGATCATTGTTACGGTCATCTCAGCTGCTGTCCACACAATCAATCCCATGGGATCCTCTGCATCGAGATGTCAGCTGGAAGTCATCTAGGATAGCGGAAGACGCACTAGTATGATTAGGACTCTTTAGCTTTGGGACTTCGAGCGTGCGCTTGATACCAAACGCTCCAGCACTAGATGCGTTATCAGCAGGAATTGACAAAAGAAAGCTGTGGGCTTTTCGTACAAGATACCGAGGCTCAGACTGCTGAGTATTATGATCTTCTCTTTTCGTGGCATCTGCAGTCCCCAGATGAACAACCACGGGAAGCCAGAAAGGAACAAATCAGCCACCATACAGAGGACTGTCATTGTCAGCTTGCTACAACTGATTATGGGTGCTCGACTTACTGCAGAGTAACAGAGACGACGGAGATGTGTCGATTGTACAACGCCCTGGTATACTCCGGTCCCAAAGATACCTCGGCGGAGTGCACTGAAACCAATACACAAAACAGAGAGCCACAGAAGCTACCATAAGACAGCCCATTGTGAGCCAGATAACGACCTTGTGCCAACGCTCCTGGACAAGTCGGAGTAAGAAAAGGCCGAGTGACCACTTTGCGATGCTCATACCAAGTATCGCAAACGTTTGACTTGTGGCTTCGTAGATAAGTGCGGGTTGTAGATTGTCGGGATCGTTTTCTAAGATGTCGACCAGATTTTGACCTAGGCCGTAGTGCACTCCGATGGTCATGAAGATTGTGTTGAATAGCAGGCAAGCCTATAGCCGTGACTTATTAGAAGGAAACGAAATGTACATTGGTGTAACTCACAAAAGCAATGTTGTAGACATGATCATCGATACCAAAGGACTTGACAACAAAGATTCTCGTGTACATCCGAAGTACCACAAAGACAAGGCCGATTGTAGTCAATGACCACATAACAGCAACGACCCAAGGTCCATCTCCTCCTATCGCCATGTGCTTTGCAGATATAGATGATGATGTTGCAGATTGTGTAACGAAGAAGAACGTTGGAAAGCGAGCCACCAACAGCCGATGGGAGAATAAAAGTGGCAAGCCAATGCAGAAGAATGAGATCAAGCATTTGCCTGGCAAGCCACCATACGATGTAATTTGCTATCCAAGACACATTCTCGATGCGGCGAGTTTCTGAAAGAAGAAGAGTGAGACGCTCAGTAAGTGGCTTCTATTGGGGAAGACCGCCCTCATTCCAGGCCCAGTAGGTCGGTCAATAACCCTTAGACTCGGCTCCGGTACCACAGATATGGCGAAAATACTGTTGGTATTGCTGTGGAATCAGAAATAGGTCTGGGATCTTCATGGGACGTCTTTGTCTTGGCCGCAATTGACATTCCGCTATGTCGTGGGGATCCCCAGGCATTCCATGGCCCAGAACAGGTGATAAGATGTGCATGGACCATCACACACACAAGTATACTATTAATCATAGGTATCTAAGCTAAATGCTGCAGCTGTACGAGCTAATCATACTGCTCATGACTGGAGTAAAGGCTGTATGTGGGCTGTATGTGGTGGGTAGCCACGCATCTGCGAAGGACGCATCTTGGCAACAAGCAATCGACCGAAGGATTGTAAACTAACACCATAAGAGTGACTAGAAAAATAGCATTGGATTGACTTCGAACGCCATCTCAAACATCACGAGAACAACAAGTGCCTACGATGGTAGGTATGTCGCTTGGAGGTGGCGTTTTGACAATAGAACTTTAGGTCAAGTGGCGTATGATCGACCACAGGGCTGGACGAACAAAACCTGTGTGCGATGGTCAAACCCCCGCATGCGGAGAAGCCTCGTAGGCCTTTCAGTTTGGTCCGTGCATGAAGTGCCCGCTATGTCTTTGGTATATCTATTGAAGAACGGATGATTTCTTACAACCTCATTGTAAACGGCCGAGATACTCTTGATTAACTAAGTCTGCTTCTCACGAACTTTGTACGCAAACATCTGGTTAGACACCACGCCGTGCCTATCCCTCATCTTGACTGCCGTCTCCTTACCTGCTACAGGCACACGATACTCGAACCCCGCGTCAGAAGTGCGACCATCCGGAAGAGCATACGGGAAGGGCAGATACTCTGGCAACAAGCCCAGTTGTCGTAGAAGGGTACCTTGGTCCCATGAGATATGCTCGTGATACAAACGGTCTCCTCGGATGTTGACGACAGCCGTAAATGGTACTTCGGCCTTGATATGGGTAGGTGGGACACCCGGGAGCCTGTTCATGTTGAGTATTCGTGCTGCAATTAAGAGGAAGAACTTACATCCAGTCAACTTCTTTATCGTGGGTAAAAATGAAGAGGAACTCATCGACGACCCTGTCTATGCCAACAGTTCGACTTATCAGCTCCAGCTCCGAATCGGCAGAGTTGTTAAAGATAAAGTTGTGGCGATAGAAGTTGGCAAGTTTATCTCTGCCAACACCGCCAGTCATCTTAAACTACCCGTCAGAATCTGCAACGGTTCAAGAACGCGTGACTCACTGTTGGGATATGATTAACATAGGGTTCCTGAACCATAGTGCTCATGGTATGCTCAACCGAACGATCGGCGAATTCGTAATGAGTATGTTCCTCCCAGATATACTCAAGATCAAAGAAAGGTCCTCCAACTTTTGGCTTGAGGAACTGCAAATTTCTCGTATGCGAGACAGACTCCATGTTATAGTCGAAATGCTGGTGAAAAGGCATTGCAAAAGCATGGCTTTGTGCCTTGGGGTAGAAATATTTGGTGCCGCCGCTTCGATCTGTAGCTGATCCCACTATGTGCTGCAGACGAGGAATGTCTATTGAAGCAAGTTCTGGTCGTTGAGCTTCATCGAGGTAGACCACGGCTGCCACGATGTCGGAGACACCGACCAGACATGAAGCGACGGTGTTCCACAGTTCCGGGGAATATGCTATGATCTGTCAGTATATGAAATCCATACATGGTTCGAATCATACCAACTAGGCCAATCTTGCCCTGGTCACATTTGTCGCATTGAATCAAAGCCTCAAGCGCCTCAGCGATGACAGACTGGCTACTTGTATTCTCAAACACAGATGCGTCAATTTGAACAACGGTATATCCCTCTTCGGCCCATTTGATTAAAACCGAAGGGACACCATCTTTGATTTCTAAGAGGTTCTCTGACGTCGGGGTCAAGATGACAAGCCCGGGTCCATGGCCACGGCGCGAAAGCGGAGGTAGCAACGATATTCCCGGCCTGACGACTTTGAGTTGAGGCGCGGGCAGTGGTTGTGGCGGTTGAGTGATGTCGGCGAACATCTTTGTTGGTTAAATATTTAATGCAGTGATGTGAGAACAATTGAGGTGTCTGACACACACGATAATCTTCTCCGCATCCGTTGTATGAGGGGTTCCGGATATGGCGCGCCCGATCCGGTACAGTGGGTGCAGGGCAGGTCGCGGCCATCCCCTTAGTTAGGCCCCGGGAGTGCTTTACCCGTCTTACCCATCTGTATAATATCACATAACATCCGTTACTTTATATTTATCCGGTGAATTTAGAAACCGAAGTATTTAGAAATGACAGTGCAGGCAAAGCACTCCCGGAGCCTCAACGAGATTGTGCCTTATCTAGCATCATCGTAGTCTGGTGTATTTTCGATCTGCCAGAGACTGACCCTTATCTACCCATAATTTAGATAGGTCGATATGAAGGCTGATATCTGACAAGGATTTTTATTAAGCTGAAGTGCTCTCGGCGTTGGAACTTAACACTTTAACAATGTCAAATTACGGAGTCAAACACCAGCTATTTCAGCTTAGTAGCACCACTTCTGCCAGAGGCATCCCATTCTGATGGCATAACAATGCGGACAGCGCCCATTTCCCCGACAATGACTAACGTTCCCACAGAACTGACGACAACGTGAGCGACGCTTCTCAAACATAGATAACTCAAGTTCTTCCACATCATCATCCCGCTTACAGATTATTTCGCGTTCTGCAATTCCTTCCCCGACTTGTTCCCCCAGGATCTCATCGGCTTGGGCTTTCTGCTGATCGAAGTACGAATTGGCCTTTGGGCTTGCTTCAAATTGGACCGATTGAACAAGAGTGTTGGATGGATACTCGTAGACGTCGATTTTGACAGCTGCATTTTCAAGGTACATGTCGAGAAATTGACTATCAGCCACCTCTGCCATGAAGTTGTTGTAGCGCTCAATGTCATTGACAGCGATTGTATCCCGGGGTGAGAGCGACATGGCTCCAACGATGCAGATGATTACTAGGGGGAAGACAGGAGAGAACTTCATGAAATCGATGTCAAACGTGTAGTGTGGGATGGGCTTTTGAAGATGTTCTTTCTCAAGTGTCAAGTTATTGCGCTTTATAAATCATAGGGAGCAGTTTTGACATGTGAATCTCGTCATAACAATATGATATTTGCAATTGGGTCATGGCTCAGGCTACGTATGATGCTCTGATCGAACCATTTCCTTGTGAGATCTGTTTCGTATCCGGAAAGCCGGCAACGGACATGGAAGAAAGACACAATTGTGATTGGATCTTATTGTATGCTGTTGGTTCTATCGTGCATGTTCATTAAGGCCGTTGTTTGTGCCGACTTCCGAGAAAACCTACATTTCGAAACAAAGTTAAATAGATAACCTAGCCCGGCAGTTTGATCAAGGTGTAATGACTGAGACATGTGAGATCACGCATTGTTGAGCCGTTTGTATAGAATGTAGCATCTTGACCCCGGCCGCTGGTCTGTCGGTGGACTGTTCATTTCAACCACTGTACAGGCGAGGTAGCAGACACACGCGATGATGTGGCTGTAATGCGATGATCTTAGTTTAAGCATTTCAGTAAGATTGATGGGTTAGTAAGCTCGAGAAACAACACATCAATGTAATCAGACATTGACTTGGCAGACGGGAAGATCATGGACACGTTACGAGACAAGAAACAATACAAGGAAATTTTGCAGATATTTACAATATCCGCTTATGTCGACGGCCACGTCCATCACCACAAACGATTCTAGAGAAGATTCCGAGACAAAAAAAAGTGTGAAGGTCAAATCAAATAATAAACTGATGAGTGAAACAACAAACGGGCGCTGCCCAGGGGACATAGTATTTTTGCCATAGTCATGGACTCTCTATGCCAAACAGTCTTAATCTAACGGATTGACATCAGTTTTCCTCAAAAGATAACTCTTGATCTCATCCTGAGGCCATTTGACGCCTGAAAAGAACTCTCCAGTCGGGTATGCCACCTGTGCTTCTCGCAGAGCTTGAAACCCACGCATGAACTCCAACACATCCGACGGGCTACAGCCAACGAAGTCGTTATAGCTTAGGTCGAGTTTCAGCAGATTGTTGCCATATTGGCTCTGCAACTGCCTCAGCTCTGGCAGCTTAATCTTCTGATAACGCAAGGTCAAGTCTTGCAGCCGTGGCCATGTGATATCCAGAGGTAGAACGTCGGCCAAGGAAACACACAAAGTCGGACTAGATGATGAACCAAAATCAATTTTCAAAATCTCAAGATGCGGCGCGTTGGCGAACGAGCTGGTAAGGGAACAGAGTGCAAGCAGCTCCTCTTTTGAAAAATCCTTGCGGGTGTAAAAGAGATTGATGGAAAAACTTATGTCTGAAGCTAGGGAAACAAATCGCTTGATGTTTTCTTGTTGCGTTGATGATACCTGCAAGAGCCGCATATCTGGTAGAGAGTTCATGGATAGACTTAGATATCTTGGCCTCACGCCATTTCTCCCAAGCTGTGAACATAACTCTCCGAGCATCTCAGCAGGTGGGGATGCCGTTTGCCCTGTATAGAAGGAACCGCACCATGGTGAGGAACGGACCGCACGATCAAAATGTCGCAGTACGTTCTCCTCGTACCCTGAGTCCAGGAAGTCTGCAGCGACTAGTTTGTCTGAGCCACGTTGTGTGTTGGAGGTAACAAGTCCCCTACTGCTGTTGTAGTCCTGAAAACTCAGTGATACAAGACCAGGCAGAGAAGACAGAGCAGCAACTAGACGGTCAATGTGTGCGTTATCCCGACGGAGGTTCTCCTGGTCCTCGTATCGTTTCTTGTACATATCATACAATTTAAGAAACAACTTCTGAATCCTTGCTGGCGGCGTCTGGGTGCTATCCTTGTCAATCATCTGGTTGAGCTTGGGACAACTGTCCCAAGCTAAATGAGACAGCCAATTATGCAGCTCCTTTGTCCAGTGAAACTTGCTTTTGTACCGCCACATTCTCTCCATCGTTTCCGTATGTCGCAAGAGCCTAGATCGAGCCTCCTTCATGAACAGCGCCCTGTTGTTCGCCAATTCGCCCTCGTAGAAGTTGAGGATGACGGTGACATGTCCTACATTCTTGCTGAAGATGGGATGTGAGCAGATGTTTTCCAATCTGGCAAACGACTCCACAGTGAGGCAGATAGAGAAATGGGGTATCAAGAGCGTCGAGGCGGCGTCGTTGAAGCGCTTTGACACCAAGCGACTTTGTTTGATGAATTCTTGCCCATTTGCGCGATCATCATGCACATGCGAGAGGATGTATGTGAGAGTTTCGATGGGGATAGATTGGATGTCGGTTTTGGATGGCATGTTGAGTGTAGCTTGATAGAAGTTGAATATCCAAGTCTCAATAGTTGGAGCTAAGATGACTGAAGTAAGAAATATCAAGACGAGAGTGAGCAGGTCCAAAATGACATAATTGTACTGGAGCCTAAAAGTGGATAGAAGGATTCAAATCACGGGAATATGGTCTAAGCCTATCAGAATAGTCGATCTGAATACAATAGAAAGGATTATAATAAAAGTCAGCTTCAGGAGATATATCGCTGTACTCAGAGTTCCAGCGTCGCACGCCGATGACTCATTTGCCGCAAGTACAAGATGTCTCAACCTGTGCCAGAAGTGAACTACTTCTGAGCCGAGCGTGCTCATGGTCTTACATGGTATAGATTTACAAACTTCATATCCATTGAACTTAGGTCAAAGCTGATAGCAAAACTTGGTGTAGTGTATATGTGCGGAAGCCGGTAGTGCCGGGCATTTGATTGCGGTCGCCACATCGCATCCACGTAATGATGCAATTGATTAGGGTGTCAACATAATGAGTAAACTAGATTTTTAAATTGATAGGCGGTTAAAACAAGACCCTGCGCTTGCAAGACACCAGATACTGTGAGTTGAATCATGGCATCAAACGATTGCGGATGTCTGTTGAACCGGTATGCGGGGTTTTCCCCATGGGGACTTGTCTCCAGGTCTCACATGCTGCGGCTCCGAGTAGCGTTTGGGTGGTGACGCCAAAGTGGTAAGATTCTTAGATTGAGAGGGATATATATTTCTCTCTTGTTCCTAAATCTCGCTCATTTCACCACCCAGAACAAATAGCATGTCGATATATATCACTATCCCATACTGAACAAATTGATTCACCATGTCTATCGTTGAACCCATCATCAGAGACCATCAAGTCTTCTCCCAGGACGACAACAGCGACTCCATTCTCCACGTCGAATGGCAAAACGACGTTAACTTCTTCAACGGCGCTGAATTACGACCTCGAACGCCATTGTGCAAAGCGACAGCTGATAGGCAAATCACTCTGGCTCGGGCCGCCGCTCTCATCATTCGCACATCATTAAACAACATCCCTCTAGACATACCAGACTTTGACCCGTGCAAACTAAATGGCTTCCGTAAGCAGATCTATCAATGGATGAATGCTTACAACTCTTCCAAAGCGAGTAAACTTGTGCTGGGGGATGTCACCATGAGTGTCACCATCGAGATTTTCTCCTCTCTTTCGCAATTAGGTGTTGAGGGAGAGATCCTTGCAAAGATCGGGCCCAATATGGCAGGTATTCTCCAAGGGACCGTCGACCCCATGTCTCTGCTACTTGAGAACGACAGATTTGGTCGAATGCTGGACGGAATGGAGCTGATGCAAAAGACTAGAGCGCATCTCAAACGATACATGTCTTTATATGCGACCAAGAGGCCTTCCTTGAACGTCCTCGAAGTTGGAGCCAGTACCAACCGAAATGCAGCCGCTTTGGGGTATCTATCAGGCCGGCGGAGCGTATCATACACTGTCACCAACGCGTCAGTTCAAGCACTAGAACAAGTCGGATCCTGGGCCCCCAGTAACTCCAAACTCAAGGTTTTCAACATTAATCAAAACCCTTTGGAGCAAGGCTTCAGTCCCGAATCCTTTGATGTGGTGCTCGTCAACAATATCCTGCACATGGCGAATTCTCTCGAGAAGAGTTTGGCAGATCTAAGGAAGCTCCTTGTGCCTGGAGGCGCGTTGATTCTTGTTGGGTTTTCCGATCTTTCCCCAGCTTACAATTTGATATTTGGAATGAACGAGAATATGTGGTCAGGTATGACAACGCAATCTAATATTTACATATTTCTAATGACGTCTCAGATAAACGGTGTGAACAGCTGCCATATCCTGCTTCAAACGAATGGACAAGGATGTTGCAAAACAACGGTTTCAGCGGTCTTGAACCAGCAACAACGACATTCGACTTTATTGGACAAGAGAGCTACTGCGTCATCTCAACAGCCGTGGCGTCTACACAACGCTTGATGGTCAATATCCTTCCCGATACTCAAGGCAAACTTTTCGGCTTCGCAGATCAACTCTCTTCATCACTGGCAGACGCCAACACAGCCTCCACTATCTCACCAATACTTGACGAAGTCTCTTCAAGATTCATCTACGTTGTTCTCGACAACGGCTCTAGTCCCCTTTCCGTCTACGAGAAATTGGCTAAAGCAGATGATGTCTTTTGGATCAGTATGAAAACTGACAACATTGAACCACGCGACATGCACACAGTCACTCGTTTTGCGCAAAATGCTCACAGAGATCATCCAGGGCATAAGGTTGTGACACTCGATGTCAAGCAAGATCGCCTGGATTACTCTGATATTCTCAAGGTGGTCACACGGATCATTCAGGTGTCGTTCCAAGAAGATCGGGGAACGAGGACGGAGGTTGAGTACGAGTATAGGAATGGAAGAGTTTTCGTGCCGCGGGTGACGAGCTCGGGAATGAAGCATAAGTTGGGATGAAGCATGCCACTCATGGTCTTGAAGTAGCCATGAGAGAGTCACACGCGCTTTACTGTTGATGATGAGTTTAGAGTAGCTAGGTAATTACAGGTACTGATCTCGGTCTTCGCCTCGTCTAGATATACTAAGTTATAATAAATTATGATGGTTTTACATAAACTTTGTAGACATCTAAAGTTTATCTTCAGTTGTTGGGTGTTTTACAAATAGTGGGTGACTCGATCACCTCTACAGTTGTTCAAAAGGCGAGAACAAACAACCCAACACAGGCCACAGCCAGAATACTCGACACCCTCCTCGTGGAACCATCATTAGTCTCCCCTGGTGCCTCAGCACTACCCGTCGAAGTACCCGTCGAAGTAGCCGTTGACTGAGACGTGGATCCCGTCTCTTCAGATGAAGTAGAATCATCTGTAGCTGTCGCACTAGTTGTACTGGCATGCTTCCCATCGAGCATTTCCAAACCAGCGGTAAGAGTGATTGCCGAATAAGCATACGTAGGACCATAAATATCTCTCAACTCCGAACCAGCAAACGTCTGCGTAGGATACATGCTCTTGGGATGATTTTCAGAATCCTCGATCGGCCCGTTTCCCATGGTACACTCCTGGGCCACAGATCTGCTCATCTGGCAATGCAGGGAGTAAGTCCAGGGGACACTCTCTACTTTTGTGTTCCCAACAGCCGTGGGCTCAAGAGGAATTGTGTCGTTGACCCAAATGTCCATGACGCCTGTTGGTGCCGCGCCTGGCGCAAGAGTCTTCTCGGCCCATGGTCCCAGGGTAATGGTTGTGTCCGATCTATCACAGGTGGAATCGTGTGGAGGACATTGGAGAACGTAAGTGGTGGCTGTTGCGTCGGCTCCTATGACCTTCCCGTGTAGCTTGATGGAGTCTGAGGGGATCACGAGAAGGCTTGTGACGGTGGTAGACATTGTGCGTGAAATTGAACAAGTCAGACAAATATGAGTGGTGGTTATGCGCTGGTTACCTGACAAATTTGTGCCGATACGGGTTTTAACAGAATAGATGTAGGTGGTTTATCACCTGAGACGAAATGAATGGGGTGATTCGAATTAAAAAGAAATTGTCACTGTTGCGGCACAGGGAGAAACGCGCTTAGATTAGGGAGTTGATAGGGCTGACTGCGGAACAAAAGTCAGATGAGCAGTCATAAGAAATAACTGAAGGATTAAATGAAGGGGTATGTTCTGGCTTTGCGCTACAGGATGGTGCTAAGATGAAACAGTTGAAACATAAAGTGATCCGCTTGGACAATCAACACTTAAATTCAGCTCGTTAGTGGCAGCGACAGGGATATTGGTGGTGGGCCAAAGATTGGTTGGTGAACTCGTTCTCAATGCCGAACACCAGGAACTAATATTGCGCAGAGGCAGAGACGAGACCTTAAAGATAGTCTTCTATCATATGGGAAGATCCTCTGGTACGAATGTTCCGATGATGGATAAATCGAACAGTTCCCCCAAAATGGCTTTTCACTAAACACTAGCTCGCCCGGCGAGACTAATGTGGAATGAAAAACAATGAGCCATAATGACTCTCAAACACAATATCAACAAGTCTATATGAGCTTCTCAACTGCCACTCAGACGTTCGCCATCTCATCAATTTTTCATACTATGTCGGAAAACCACGCTCTCGTCTTTGGCGCAACAGGCCTCATAGGCTGGGCTGTGGTCAATCAACTCCTCTCCGCCTACCCTGCACCCCAGACTTTCGCCAGTGTGACAGCTGTGAGCAATCGACCTGTCGATGCGACAAGGACGCTTTGGCCTGAGACGCCGGATAAATTGCAGCTGGTATCTGGTGTAAACCTCCAGAGTGAAGATGTTACAGGCCAATTGAGGGACAAGATTAATGGGATTAAAAGAACTACGCATGTTTTTTACTTTGGTAGGTTGTGACAACCGTCGAGATGAACGAGGCTGATGATGTAGTATTTGCACCAAATGACGAGAATCACGAAGAAGAACGCAACATTAATTGCGGCATGATGCACAGTCTTGCATCGGCTCTCAACAGTCTGGCCCCTCACCTGAAGTCTTTCGTCTACTCAGGCGGCACAAGGGTACATGGTCCTGAACTCACCGAAACTTGCCTAGCTTTGCTAACGCTTCCAGGGTTATGGCATCTACATCCCCGGAGGCATCTTCAAACCACCTCTTACCGAATCAATGGCCGATACATTACCCACCGACTACGCAAAGACAGTCGCGTACCCAGGTTTCCGCAGTGTTTTGAACGAAGCTTCAGCCGGTCGCGATTGGACATGGACAGAAGTCTGTCCTGATGTCGTTGTGGGCTTCAGTCCCATCGGATCCAATTACTCGCTCGCACTGCATTGGGCGCAATACCTCTCTTTATACGCGGCGAATAACAAAGACGCAGAGGTCCCGTTCCCAGGAAATGCGGAAGCCTACCACGCGCGCTTCACGCCTGTGTCGTCACACATTCTCGGTCGTATCGCTATCCACGCAGCGCTCAGCGCATCGTGCAGCGGCAAGATCGTCAACATGCTTGATCATGCGGAACCTACCACCTTCGCCGAGCTGTGGCCTTCAATTGCCTCGTTCTTCGGTCTCGTTGGCGTCGCGCCATCAGGGGATTCGAGCATGCAGCCACCGAGTGAGTACATCGAGACTCATCGACATCTCCTTGGGGAACACGGCAGGAAGTCGGGAGTCGGTGCGGGAAGCAAACAGCTTGATAGCGCGGGTTGGTGGTTGACGTTTGACCGTCAATTGAGCGCTGAGCGACTGCGTGAGGTGAAGTTCGTAGAGGAGAGGGATCCGGTGGAGGGATGGATTGAAGCGTTCTACGAGTTTCGGGAGGCGGGCATTATTCTTTGATGAACTTGGACCAAGAAACCGAAATGCCGATGCGTAGGATCCATGGGATTTGTAATTAGTTCGGCCTTACAGAAAACACAACCGAAAGACAACCGAGCTTAAGAAAAGCACAGTTTGTGTTATGTCATGATGACCCGCCATTCCGAGCAAACACCGGGTACCCTTTTCTCCGCTCCGAAAGAAGCACAGACCCATAGTTACCCGCTGTCACGCTGAACGAGTCTGGAGTTTCCGTTACGAAATCGCGTCTAAGTCAATGCCAATGAGAAAGCAGCAAACGGCAAAGTCGGGGAGTATCCTCGCTTTGGCCTTGTTTGGGATGAGGAAGGATGTGCAATTGCTCTGCATCTCCGCGGACTGGTCAGATTTATATAAAGACCATGAAGGAAGCCGTGTCACTTGACGGTTTCTGCTGGTATAACGAGAGTATCGTCGGATTTGAAGTGGTTGAGAAGAGAGTCTATACATAATTTGATTTGTTTTACATTGACGTCACGCTCCCTTCCATACCGAGGTATCAAATTACACCCAGGGACTACCTGATCGATCGTCACGGGTATTATTTACCCCAGAATTCTCCCCAGACCCGTCTCCATCTCAGTACCGACCTTACTTTCTCGATGTCGATTTCAAAACCCACGACATGGAACTTCGACATAGATCAGTTCATCAATCCCTTTGTCCCATCACCGCCATGGCAACACATTCCCTATCCCGTCGCCTACATCTTCGGTTATCGACGCGACAAGCCTCGTAGCCTCGGCACATTTGTTCCTGTGTTTTGGGCCTTCATCGGTATCTTCATTGCTCTGTCGGTGATTGAGTTAGCGTCGGAGCGTATACCGTCTTTTGTCGAAAGAGGTGCTCCTATTATTGTTGCATCCTTTGTATGTTCATCTCTACCTAGGTGCCCTTACCAGGTCACGTAACTAATGTTCCCAGGGTGCCGGTGCTGTTCTCGAGTTCTACGCCATCGAATCTCCTCTTGCACAACCTCGAAATTTCTTTGGTGGTCAAATCATCGCTGCTATTATCGGCGTCAGCATCGGCAAGCTGTTCCTCCTTAGCAACAATTTCCTTTCCATCCAATGGCTAGGCGGCGCCATAGCCTGTGCGACTGTGACGGCTATTATGGCCTTGACAAAGACGATCCATCCTCCCGCCGGAGCAACCGCTCTCATCGCCGTCGTCGATGATCGCATCCTCGGCCTGGGCTGGTTCTTCATCGCCGTTGTGGCGTTCAATTGCACTGTAATGTTTGGCGTTGCACTTCTGGTTAACAACGTGCAGCGTGCGTTTCCTGTGTATTGGTGGACACCGGTAGACTTGAAGTCGTTGAGGGCCGAAAGACAAATGGAAAAGCCTGTTGACATTGAGAATAAGGGTGAGCGGTTTGATTCACGGACGGATGATGGAAGTGACACTGAGAGACATGAGAGGCACGATGGGAAGGAGATTATTCTGAAGCCTGGCGGTGGATTAGTCCTGCCAAACAATTTGTTTCTCATGCAAGAAGAGATACAGTTGTTGGAGGAGATTGCCAATCGACTGTAGCCGTAGCATAGGGACATATCACCGTCAGGATAGTGGCTCATGTTACATAGCACTCAGTTACAGAGACAAACTGTTACAAGATAGTGCTTTCTACTGTTACCTCCAGGATGATCACTTGGTGATGTGACGCTGTTGCGTCGTTACATGCAATAACCCCCAGCTTTGTGTAATTAATTCGGCCATCAATACAACATCGCAGCTCCATCAGTTAACCAGCCCCCTTCATGCTATACCTCATCGCAAGAAACAAGATTTTCCTCTTAGCAAGCTGCAATTGAGACCCAAGATACCGTAGAGTTCATCATCTTTCCTTCATGTGATGCGGGATGTACCTATCAATATCAAAGGGCGTCTACGTCTTGACAAGTTGTTTCCCTGCCTGGGTCTGGATCTTCTTGTCGTCGCCACCCTGGTCCGCGTTTAGGGCCTGGTGCTGGCGCTGACGCTCCTTCTCAGCAATTCGAAGCTTCTTTGTGGCCTGGAATCGTTTCATAGCGCGGATGCGTCGGTGGCAGCGTATCTGGGATTTACTCAACTCCCCTCCACTATCATTATAGGTGTAGGTAGGAATCTTAAAGATCTCTGGGGGGTCGCTCGGAATTTGGGAGAGCAGCGTCGCCTCGTCGGACGCTTGGTGCCTGGATCTTGTCAGCAAGTCGTATTGCGGTGAACGAGCATAGACCTACTCAAAAAAGTTGGCCTTTTCATCGTCTTTAACCTCGGCCTCGTCGTTGTCATCCTCGTCGTCAGGTTTCTGAGCAGCTTGGGCATCCACAGATGAGGCAACGACAGGGTAAGGAACTCGGGGAGATCCAGACGGGTCACCAGATGGGAGACCTCCAGCACGATGAACAGTCATTGCCTCAAGTCTGGCAGAGATGTCGCGGCCAGAGGGGATGAAGATTTGACGTTGGATGCACATGTTCTTGCGTTCAGGCATGGCGTAAACGTGTTAATGTTCGAAGGAAAGTTATCAACAAAACTTTTGGGGAACACGAGAACAGGTTGCGAGGTCTTGATGAAAGGTTTGGTGATGCAACGAAAAGAAACTGTGATCTCGAGAATGTGAGATGTTGAAAGGAAGCGATTAGTTCAGGGAAGCAAAAACTGGGATTTTGTCATCAAAGACTGTTCGGCTTATCAAAATATCTGCCACTGCCGAACATTCAACCAAGCCGGGTAGGCCGTCGTTCAAGTATCATTACACACTGACCCACGTATTGTCGCTCCCTATTGTTACAGCAATGCTCCGCTGTGTTGCGCCTCACTACCCTCCAGTTGAATCAATGTTCAGATATTATGTATTATCTATTCTTCTATTGTCTCCCTCCTCTCCCTAGGTATATATGCCTTTGGAGGCTCATTATGCTCCAACTCGATATCCCTAGCATCTGTCACATGCCCCTTCCCCTCATCCCACGGCACAACAATGGTGCAATCAACAGAAAGCTCCCTCAAGCGTTCAGCACTGAAGGACGTCGGTAATCCCTCTTCGCCATGCTGATTACCATGTCGATGCACGGCTCTTGCGCCATGTTTCCAACTCTTCAAAGACGAACCCGCTTCAATGTTGTGACTGTTATCTTGCGATTTACCCCTTGATCCGAAATAAGGCCGAAGAGACGGGAGACACGCAATGACGAGGCCGATGTTGACGTCAAGAGCACTCCAAAGAACTGCGAGTGGTTAGTACGCCAGTCCAACATAACTTGCGAGAGACTTACTAATTGTGCTTAGTGATATAGTTGAGTCGGCTGCTGCTTCAAAGATCATGACGAAGCGAACAAGACTAACAGCCATATTGACGCTTCCGAGCAGAAACGTGAAGTAGATGCCGAGTCGCAGTGTTCTCTTTACTTGGAGTCCTGGCACAATAAGCCAAGGAAGGATGAATACTATAACTGTTAGCTACGAGGTTTCCAAGTACGGGATCAACTCACCTAATAGATCTCCCACGAAAGACAGTACCCATCCTACGTTGAAGGTGATCACGTATGTACCCGGCGAACAAGTAGTACTCAAGCCCACGTGCCTGAGGATATATCAGCCAAATCCAAAATAACCACATCCTCGCGAGAACCTACCAGTGCCGTTCAATAGGCAAACAAACACAAAAGGCCACCAACACGGTAGCGACATAGCTGAGAGCCACAAACCAGATCGTCATCCAAAGGAAAATACGCCTCTTGACCATGAAATTCGGAAAGGCCTGCTGATACACAGCCAGAAGAGCAGCCTTGCATAAGTACAGGGTTGTGTAGAAGGGAAAGTTGATTGCAAAAAGTAACTAAGAGAGGTCAGTCCACACACCTCCCTGTTTGCTAATCACGTCCTTACCTTTAGTATCACTGTCAGATCTTCTGTTCCTCCACTGTACCCCTCCAACGTCGTGTGAACCTTTGGATCGAACGCGTTCAGATACGCAAACACGGGGACAAATCCAGCAGTAAGAACGCCAGAGACACATGCTGCTATCATCCACTTGTCGCTTTGGAGTAATCGTCGCTTTTGAATACGGAGACGGAGGTTGAGACGGGCGGCGACGAGGGTAATGGCAAATATGACGAGGATTTCAGACACCTGTCACCTCGGTAAGCGGGTTGCGAGCAAGAGAGGCAAGGTCAACTCACCAAGACATCCTTGGCGCCTGGATTTCGCATTGCGAAAATATGTCCTCTTCTGTGGTAGTGAAGAGTCTAGGTGATTCTAACATTGAGGCCACAGTACTCTTCCATCAAGATCAATGATGATGCCAAAGTTACATCAGAGGTTCCCCCTCCACACCTGGGCAACATCACCTTTTCAACCCAGCGTCTTAACAAACGCCAAGATTCAACTCTCTCTCGACCTTGGTATTTGCTCATTCGTCGGAGACCTCGGCCGTCTTGGCAACATGCCAGCTTTGGCGCTAGCACTGAAGCGTGTCGATATCATGAAGGAAATAGCCAAGTCCGCGGACCGCTCGGACGCTCTGGGAGTGCTAACTCCGCCAGCCGAATCTAAAACTATGTTAGCGCCGGTAAGATGTCTTAGTTCAGCCTTGAGAGGCATGGAATCGGCTTAATGTACGACGCTCGTATGACGAATTGGTCTGGACTGTCTGATATCTTGCTTATCGATCTCACACGAATCAAGTGTAACCCCTAACAGGAATAGATTACTATCTGAATGAGTTTTCTCTATCAACTACTATCAGTCTTGTGGAAAGGGAGGAATGCAATCTCTCAAGCAGATGTTGCAGCGCCGACGATGAACTTGAGTGATGACTCGTTGGCAATCACACCAGCACATACATGCTGGGTTTGCCATTCTTACGACATAAGGGTTTAATATCTCGGCAGTGTTATCCGTGATCTCAGTGGAAGCTAAAATGGCTCCGCTGACGATGATCTCGGCGATCTTGAGGGACCCAAGAGGGGTGATATCGTTAGTCCGAGACATAGTGTCGGGAATTTGTTGTCTTGCGAATGCGTAGCTTTTGGTATGCTCGATGCTCGAGTTTTGAGTTTCGATGCCGATCAAAGTCGTCGTTTATAGATCCTTGAGAAGCAGTTGTTCACCCACGTACTTTCTGTATACAATGTCCAGGTTGTTCAGCTGCAGCGCTGTTCACCATGACTTTTGTCAGTGATGTGAGAAAGATGAGAAACGATATGAATCACAGAAATCGATGTCTCGTCGCTACGAATGTGTCTGGACATATGATGCAAGATACCATTGACGAATTGTGAAATTTTCCATTTCGCATTTCTTTGAATTCTGTCTGGAGAAAGGTAGGGAGATGTTGTGCGATATCTTTCTTGGCTCAGGTACACAACACTGAAAACCCTTTTAGCTTCAATATTATGTATCATATGAGACGCGAACCGTGATTCGATTGCATGGTCTTTATCCTGCTGATTGGCGAGACTTGTTGCGTGTACAGTACTTGCCCGGTGAATGAGAAGTCTACTCTTGAGAATTGAGGTACGAGAAACATGGACAAGCTATTGCCCTTCCGATAAGAAATAGTCGCTTTGGACCACTTGACATGGAACTCTAGGCAGACTTTATGTAAAATTGCGTTCTCTTTACTTTGTTTTATTTACCCCCAGCTGGGACCATCAAATCTTCTGAGGCCCTGTGGCTAGATTGTATACGTTGCGCCTGGTGCTGCTGTCAGCTCTGCTCCAGCGGTGGATCATGTCGTGATATAACCCGTGCGGTCTGTGTTCCGTTTCGTCGCGTCGCTGAACTGAAAGCCGTTCCATTCTTTATCAACTGTGCAACCTCTCAAAGCTAAAGTTCCAAACTTCAGCCCTCCTCGGTCCATCAGACGACTCAACCAGTCCCACATGCTGCAGTACACTCGGATCGAGCGCCCACTTTGTCAATCCGTTATCGCGCGCATAATCCTCCATGATCATATCACCGGGAAATTGGAACGGGGGCTCACGCAGGAAATCTTGCAAGCTCTGCAGGTGGTGGTTTGGAAACACCAGGCCTTGCGCGCAGCATCCGTAGCGAGGCATTTCGCGGACGGTTGGAGATCGCGTGAAGAGTCGGTGTAGCGATGTGCGTCCTGTGACAAATGCTAACGCTAGGCAAGCTGGAATCCAGAGACCCAGCAAGAGTGCCACGGTCTGCGCGAAATCCTTGGTCGCGAATGATCCTGCGTGACGTCGCCGTCTGCAGCGCAAGGTCAGCAGTAGACAGCCGATCAAGCACGTGTAGCCGAGAATCACGACTTTGAGATAATCGAAGATCTCCTCGTTGTTCCATCCCATGAGAATCTCGGAGTAGAACAAGCGCAGGTACATCCAATCGTGGTGGTTGTCCTTGGCACGCTGCTCAACCTCAATGACACCCTTCTTGAATCGCGTGAACCAATCGGGCGCGGCTATTATGTCGTCTTCAACAAGGGCAAAGTATGTGGGATCTCGCTTTCGGCATGCTTCGAAGAGAACAGAGTGGTCCAGCCGGATATTCTCGACGCGATCGTTGCTGCGCCCCATGCCGCGAACGTCATGCGGGAGGACTTGGTAATTGAGCTCGGTAGCAGTCGCATCGCTCTTGGTGTCGTTGGAGTACACAAGTACATCGTCTGCGAGACCGAACAGCCAATCTTTGCCATAGGCGAAATGCTTCTTGGGGTCCTTGTCGGCAAGGAGCACGACAATGTGTATCTGATTGCGCTCGTTCGGCGTGAGTGTATCGACAAGGCTACCGACGGTATGCGCGAGAAACGCCGACGTGGTTCGATTGATGCTCGGGATTCCAATGCAGAGAAACTCGTTGTCTACCTGGACCTCGGTTCGCTCCTTGTGCTTGTGGGGGTAGATCTCGCGCTCGAGGTACTCATCGACTTGAGCCTCGCGAACTGCGGAGAAGCGACGGTTGAAGGCGACGCGGCTCTTGTAGAAGAAGGACGAAGGGTCATCGTAGCCGTTCCTATAGCTCCAGAGAAGAGCTATGAGCCACACCAGCCAGAAGCCAATGTTTGCGCGGGATGGCCGCATGTCTTCATCGCTCGCGCGTCTTGAGGCATGATGGAGGAGGGAAAAAGAGAGAGCGGCGCAGTTGGTGGACTAAGCTCCCTGAGGTTTAACTCAGGGCGCTCCGCTGATGTTGCAGTGGATTACCCCGCTGCACCGTAGGACGAATATGCTTATTGGTGGGTGTCAGTGGCCCCCTTTTTCATCCGCTAAGCCCTACGACTTGATTGGTAACCTCACTGCACGTGCTGGTTTCTACATGGGGTGAGGTGAGGGTCAAGATGTTGTCGTGTGCTTGGCGATTACGCGTATCAGGAGGGAATTGAAATATTTCCGTGAGCCAGTGATTTTCGATGCGTACATAGCTCCATGGGTGTTACAAGATATGTTATGTTTTCAAAGTGCCTCGGCTTCAATGCTTTCACCCCAAATCGAAGGGTCAAATATGAAAAGAATGACCTGATGAAGTTGACAAACATGAATCGATGAATCTTGATCTAGGTGGCTTTTACCAGACGATCAAATTCGCAGCAATTGTGTACGGCAACAAGAGCCGCTAAACAAGAGTCGCTAAACAAGAGCCGCAATGATATGTAGGAGGCGGAGATCAGAATCAGTCAAGTGGATGACAAGCCTAGATGTAACTCGAATAACCGAATAGCTTACCACATACATAAGCACACCAAGAACAGAACGTATACTTCCTTAGAATATGCTGAATCCTGATTTGTTCGTAGTCCAGGCAATTTCGCATTACGGACCCAATATTCGCCTGAAGGATTCCCGTCACCGAAAATGGCTGATATAAGCCACGGCCAATTAAGTGGAACCAGGAACCACGACTTACTGCACTCAACATAGCTACAATAGTCAACAAAAGCCATGTAATAAGCCGTGGTATAAGCCAACAAGTGCGCTCACTATAATTTCGCTGGCTGGATTAACATTAAACTCGTTTTTAGTTATTGAACTCTTAGTTCATGTAGATTGAACCTTGTACTGAGTGGCGTGTGGAATGCTGAGCGGACTTTGAACGATTGAAAACTCCGCCTTTCCCTTTTCTTATATAACCCACATCGACGTACATAACGCTTGAAACATTTGAACTTTTGCTCTATTATACTTGCGTATTCAAAGAGAACGTGTCGATTCCATCTCAGGCCAACATACCCTCGTTTCATCTACCGAACACTTGTCAATTCACAATGAAAGTCCTCTTCCTAGGCGCAACCGGCTCGATTGGAGGTGAGGCCCTTCGCCAATGCCTCGCCCATCCAAAGATCACTTCCGTCGTCACTTTTGTTCGTCGCCAACTCCCCGCTAATGTTCGAGACAATCCCAAAGTCCAAACCGTCATGGTAAAAGACTTTGCTGTTTGGCCAGAGGATGTTCTTCTGCCCCACGTTGATGCTGCAGCTATGATCTGGTAAGTCGAAATCACCAGTGCGACGTTAGATAGTATTGACCATAGTATAGTGCCATGGGCTCGTATACAGGAAACGTTAATGTCGATATGGAGTACCCTCTTGCCTTTCAGGTTGCTTTCGCAGCACTTCTAGAACAGCAACCCAAAAGACCTCAATTCCGCTTCATTCATCTCAGCGGCCTCTTCGTCATCCAAGACCAAGATGCAAAGCTCTGGGTAAACGACTTCCCACGCAAACTCAAGGTATGTCATGAGTCTCATCGTCCATTGCATAGCTAATCACGCACAGGGTCGGTATGAGGTTCGATCGCAGCAATTAGCGAAAGAGCATACTTCTGTATGGAGGGTGTTTATGCTCCGACCCGGTGGTGTGATTACACGAAGAATGAGAATTCCTGGGCGGATCCTGAAGATTCTCATGGGCGATGAGTGGGTTATAGCAAATGAAGAGCTTGGGGCCTTTTTCACGTACCTTGCTGTTGAAGGAGACTCTGAGCCAGAGGATACGTTTTTGATTCAGAACCCGGTGATTGCCCGAAGGGGAAGAAAAATTCTCAAGGAGAGGAATTGAAGGATTCGCATGATATGTTGGATGTTCTTGGGGGCTGGTGGCGTTCATAAAATCAGGTAAAAGAAGTATATCGACCTAATTCTCTGCAAGTGGTTTCCCCGTCAGACTTATCATTTCTTTTTATATCTTATCTGTTACTTCAGCCGCTCACAAAGAACCATAGTTTTATAAGTCTTGCTTCAAAAATCTACCTCGTCTAAGACGTTAGAATAACGCGTTTACAAACGGATGTCTTTGTCAGTGGGCATTCTGATCAAAGATGATAGTCATCAGGACGTGTAACTCTCGTGCCCCTTCTCTCCCAAACACTCTCAATCTTCATATCCCTCGCTCCACTAAGAAATTGTCAGTATCAGGTTCTCCCAAACGGGATGAATCACTCACTCATCTCTCCATCTGACCATTGGTTCCGTCTCACCCTTTCCTGGATTTCTGAACACCATGTTCTTCGTCTGCTCCATAATTAGAACCGAACTTTTATGTCTAGAGGGTATACATACCAATCCAAGAGAAATGTGGATTGCTGGAGGATCAACAGTGATGTTCTGACTAGCCTTTCCGCCTTGGACCATGGATGTGATATTCTGTGCCACGGCGGCTGCTTGGCCTGCTCCCGGGCGAGCTGCCTTGTGAGCACCGCTATCGGCAATGTCACCGCATGCAAACAGATTTGGGTACTTGGGGTCGGCAAATTGCAACGTCGGTATGACTTTGATGAAACCGTTGGCCGGGTTGAGGATCGTGTGTCCTGGTGTGGGCTCTAGGTCTTTAAGGAATTGGTTGTTGGGCGTTTGTCCTGTTGCTGGGATGACGAGATCGGTTTGTATCTTTTGGCCGTTTTGGAGCTCGAGTTCGAAACCAGATCCATCGGTTGGGAAGCCCTTTGATGGGATGACTGCACGCGTGCCAGTGATCACGCTACAGAGTCAATCAGTGATGCCTTTCACAAGAGGAGACGTTACTTACTCAACACCAAGTTCCTGCAGCCGATCACGGAGGATAGAATCCATCTTCTCATGATAAAGTTGCATAAGTCGATCCCGCGAGTGAACAAGCGTCACCTTCTTCTCAGGATACACCTCCCCAAGATCAGTGGCCATCTGAATACCCACAGCTCCACCACCAACGATAACAATCGATTTCGCGTTCTTGACACCCTGCTGATACGCCTTGAAGTAATCGACAGAGGGAACCTTATCATCGTGCTGCATATTACTGGGGGCCTGGAGTCTTGTGCCAGTAGCCACAACAGCGTAGTCAAAGGGGATCTCAGTCGAGCCTTGCCATGGTCGGTCAATAGTGAGACTATTCTTTTGCAGAGAAACTGCTCTAGCTCTCACGATGGAGTGGTTTGTTGCGTTGGGAAGGGAGGAGAGGAAGCCTGTGTATGGAATGAATGCTTTGTGCTCGTGTTCAGGCACGATGGCGAAGCGTGGAAAGGCGAAAAGGTGGTGGAAATGGCTGTGAGGTTCTATCAACACAACCTAGAGGATTATCAGCTACAAGTCCATGCAATTTGATGATGGTGAACATACTCTGTGAGTAACTGGTAGAAGAGTAGCTAGCTCTTTCACAGCAGCCTGTGAGTGTCAGCCACAAAACCCGTAGGTTAGCAATCCATACAACTCACCAGTCCAACGTAGGAACCACCAATCACAAGAACGTTTTTCAAGCCGGCAGTCATAACGAACGAATTTGATCAATAGAAAATAAAGAGATCAAGGAAGAATAGCCAAGAACAAAAGAAAGGATCCACGATCTTTTTATCTTCAACCATCTTATCAATCTACAGGGTCCCCGCGTTCGGATATGCCCTTTGCCGGACATCCGAACCTATATCCGAAGTCGGCTCACACGGTCGGCATTTTGACACCAAAAGAGCGAGTCGCGGTAGCGTAAAATCCTTCTGAGTTTCGCTAGTCGTACATGGGCCTGTGGTAAGATACTGTACCACTGATGTAGATACGCGCGTCCATTACGAACTGCAGCGTAGAATCAGAAGCAATTATGGACCAGGTGCTTGGCAATTCCCGCTCTAGCAGCCAATACAACTATTTGTTGGCTGCAACGCATCGGATATACAGCATTACAGCACAAGTGACGCGATAGCTATTCGTGTACATGTACAAGACTCCCGATGCGCACTATGGGTTTAGGGCCGGTCTTCGGACTGTGTTGTCGAGCGCCGAGTTCATAGTCTCCGACCATCGGCTCGGCTCGGATCGGTAAATCAGTCTAAAACTAGTAGCAGTGAACTTCACTATCCCAACCTAAAGCCCTAGGAGTGGAAATATGTTGACAAGTTTATAAGTATATACGAGTCTGTACGAATACGGATCTGACTCTTAAACTCGCAAAATAACTGTCGTTCACATCAACGCTTTCGAAATCGCTGATGTTGGTACTGTTAACGCTCAACAACCATTTTTAACGGGGTGATGCTAGATGATTTGATATTGTCATATCTTCTCTCATATTTGCTACCTCCCTTGAGCCTGTGTGAGTTCTGCCGGACTTGGTAATTATCAATTTGTTCACACTTATAGTAGATTATCATGAATAAGCAACCCGCTAAAGCCTTCTGTGTAACCTGGTTATCTCGGCCGAAACCACATCTCCGGTGCACGAAAAGGACAAAGTCAAGGCGCAGGTCGTAAGCCGAGCGGATTATCAGCCTTACAAGCAGCAACATGATGTCGAATCTTATATCCTTGTATATGGTCTGTCATAATACGAAGCACAGAAATACCAGCACTAGCCTCCCTGCTCATCTTGATCCTTCGAGCATATTATGTCCCTCACCACTTGCCATCCAATACTTTGATTGAATAATTCATTACCTTCACTTCCCAAAAGCACACACCACTTCTTAAGGAACCACGGCGCAGCCTCCCAACTCTTCGCATCCCATGGCGGGTAGCTATCTCTTGCGTTCGTGCCCCTTCCCTGCTTCGATGAGTTCAGCCTCCATATCGTCAACCCACCTCGCTCGTAAACATCAACCTTGAGTTCCCAATTGTTGAATATGTGTGGCATGGCAGCGGATAACATAATGGCTCGCTCGCGAAGAGATGGGAGAGGAATAAGGTCTAGGCTAACATGATGCGGGATGAGGACTTGTGCCAGTGTGGGCCGTAAGTGTTTGGGAATGGAGGTGTTGTCGAAAGAGGACAGTACCACAGAGCCTGCCCTTGTGAGAGCCGTGCGATCTAGTGTGGTAGATAAACTTGGTTGATAGAACGGTGAGATATATTCCACGCCACAGTCGGCTATACGAGAGAGGTCAAAGCCTAGTGAGACTGCGTTGGCGAGACATGAGGCAAAGAAGGCTGTCGGTGAGAACTGGAGCATGTTACGGTAAAGGTCTGGGAAATTAGAATCGCTACCTTCTTCCGCGCCATTTTCTATGACGATCTGATCGGTAAGTTGTTCCGCAGGCTTTTGCAACGGCTGCCGAGTCAGATCTTGTCGTTCTGGTTCCGAAGGAGCACTGCGCTTCAGTAGTGGTCTGAGCCGACCTTGGTTGACTTGAGACTTTTGTTGTTTTAATCTCTGCCGCTCATCCCTCTGACGGTCGCCTACATATGGCATGTCAGTTACTATATCGTAGTGTCAGTGATTGACGTACGGTATGCTTTTTGTGCTAATCGGTTCTGTTCTCTTCGCGCCAAGGTTACAACCCGACGCTTGGCGGGAGGAGCATCAGCACCCCTATTGGAGCCTTGTCGTTTCTGGGAAATCAAGACAGAACCATTTACTGTATCTTGCATTCTGTGCTAAACCACTTGATGCGATTGAGAAAACGTGGCAATACTCTCTGTACTCTCTTCGACGCAGGTGGCTGGAAAGCTTGCTTAAGTCCAAAGTCCGCCTGGGCGAAACTGGCTTACGCTTTTTTGGCCAATCAGAATGATAGCTTGGAGCCGGGATGATGATTACACATGCCTGTCTCCACTGGCTTACGGTCTTTGGCTCCATTCAGAGATTGAGGTTATCACCGGGTTTCCGTAGTCATATTCTAGGATAGGAACCACAGCGAAATACAAGAAGGAGTTCAAAATGGAAGAACATAAATATAGCTGTTGAGTGCACCAAAAATTTGGCATTACCACTCAATCCCTCATATCCAACAGATAACTTCCACTCTTCACAACTAATAACCCATTATGTCTACCAAAACAATCGCAGTCGTTGGCGCCACAGGCACACAAGGTGGTTCCGTTGCCAGAACCTTTCTCAACCTTCCCGGCTGGCACGTTCGAGCACTCACCCGTCGCTCAACCTCCTCCAAAGCCCAAGCTCTGCAAAATCTCGGAGCCGAGATCGCCGAAGCCGACATGGCAAATGCTGAATCTCTGGTGAAGGCTTTTGACGGTGCTCACGCTATTTTTGTCAATACCGATTTCTGGGCTCCTTACATGAGTGCCCTAGCTGATGGTAAAGATCAAGCTACTAGCCAGCAGATCGGCTACGACACAGAGGAACTGCATGTCAAGAATGCTGCTTATGCTGCATCAAAAACCTCCACATTGGAAAAGTACATTTACTCTGCCCTTGGTCCCATGAAGGAGGTCTCGAAGGGCAAATACCCGCACTGCCACCACTGGGAAACCAAGGCTGCGGCTGTCAAGTACATTGAGAATGAGATGCCTGAGCTCGCCAAGAAGACTTCTTTCATCTACTTGGGCGCGTATGCTACCAATGCGTTCCTCTATCCTAAAAAGGATTTGGAGACCGGAGAGTATGTTCTCGCGGTTCCTGCGTCCAAGAATCTCAAGTTCCCTATCATCGACACCGAAGGATCAACGGGACCTTTCGTTCGGACGCTGGTCGAAGATGAGCCTGAGGGGACAAAGCTAGTAGCCTATGATAGCGAGCTGGTTGTGACCGAAATCATCGATATTTGGAGTAAAGTCACTGGCAAGGAGGCTCACTTTCAGCAGATGACTGAGGAGGAAATGCATCAGAAGACAGGCCTACCCTACGAAGTCCTTGATGGGCCAGCTTATATGAACGAGCATGGATATACTGAGGGGATTGAAGGTGTCATTGCACCTGATCAGTTGAAGAAGCCCATCAAAACACCCAGTTTTGAAGAGTATCTGAGGAAGCAAGATGTTGAGAGTCTGCTGGCGTTCACATTTAAATTGCCTGACCCTCCTAGCAAGTAGAGTAGAAGTTATTTTATCCTTTAGTTAGTCGCCAAGGTTCTAAACGCAAGAAAGTGTCTATCGTCATCTCCATGTTATGCGAGCCGTGTTTTGTGAAATAGATGATGAGAAATACAGCACAAAAGCGGCGAACACTTAGCTTCTAAGCAACAAGCAGGAGAATTTGCAAGATTAATGAAATTGCCGTTGCAAACTTCATTGAGACATGCCACAGGGTGAGCAATAGAAACCATTATTTCCGTACTATTATCGAACCTAATGGGATACCTGGTTGATGCGGCTACCGAGCTACAGGGTCTCAGAAGACTTGACTGTGGAAGGGTAAATAAAGCTTGGGTAAACTACCACTGTATTTAAGACCAAAGTTGTCCAAAAGTTTCGTTCACTTACTCTGAGGCTACTATTTCTCAGGATACTCTGGGGTCAAGGGAAGGGATTCGAAATGGAAACAAAAAAGGAATAGAACAACAATAAACGATACTGAGGGGAACTAGTGCAAGCTTAATCGCGCATGCCGTTGGCAATAGGTGGATAAAAAGCAACAGCGAACTGTCATTGTAGGAAATTGATTCGTATACGTCTATTTTCCGATGAATCCGCGTCAAATCGACAAGCCGTTTACGACAAAAAGCAAACATTACCCAAAACATACATAGTTCGTCCGATGCTGCCGGGACAAACGGTCGAACCCAAATTTAGACTCGCCATCTGCACCGCCAAGGCAACATCCGTTTGGCCCGGTAGTGCAGAAGGTTCAATCGAAGTGTTGATCGTTCAGGGGCGAAAAGACCCTTGCACAGATTGAAACGCGCCTGTTTGGCGGAGAATTAGAGTCCCGCGCGGAGAATCCACCTGGATGTAACACAGCACGGTGATTGTGCCTCGTCAAAGAAGTGACATTCCATCCGTGCCCTCCTAGAAATTAAGCTTACTGGCTAGATCATCTTATCGACTACGGAGAATCTTCGTTTGCGCATGATGCAGAACCGTAAATTGAGCACGACCAACAGCACCAAGTGGATCATCTCTACTCACGCCATGCACCACGGGCCATGGATTATATTCATAAGTAGTCCAACGTTTCCGCCTCATTGAGATTAGAGTATCGGTCCCGCATCGACAACTTCTTTCCCCTCACAATCCTCCACCATGAAGTTCCAGTCTCTGTGCCTCGCTCTGGCTTCGGCCAATGCGGCTCTCGCCAACAACCTCTTGTCCAAGATGGCTGACTCGTGGATCCGCAACAATGAGGAGACTCAGAGACCTTACTGGTACGGACGCGCTGTCGTCTACGAGGGTTACGAGGCTACCATTGAGTTGACCAAGAACCAGACCCTTGTCAACTGGTACCACGACAGGATAGATGAGGTTGTCGCCCCCAACGGCAGCATCATCGACTTCGACTTGTCCAAGCACTCCCTCGACAATCACCGCATCGGCTTGAACCTCATCTGGTGGTACAAGCGCACCGGCGAGGAGAAGTACAAGCAGGCTGCCGACTTTATCCGTGAGAGGATCAACGAGCAGCCCAGGACCCCTACCGGTGGCTTCTGGCACCGATCTCCCACCTACCCTGACCAGATGTGGCTGGACGGTATCTTTATGACTGATTCTTTCTACGCTGTCTGGACTGCTGAGTTCGACGCCAAGAACAACACCGCCTGGGATGACATTGTTCTCCAGTGGGACAAGATCCAGGAGGTCACCATCAACAAGGAGACCGGCCTGCCCGTGCACGGCTTTGACGAGAGTAAGACCGCCTCGTGGGCCGACCCCGTGACCGGTGCTTCTCCCCTCGTCTGGAGCCGAGCTGTCGGCTGGTACTTCTGGTCCCTTGTCGAGGTTCTCGATGTCTTCCCCAAGTCTCACCCCGGCTACAAGCGTCTCCGCACCTACTACAAGGATCTCGCCTCCGCTCTTCTCCGTGCCCAGGATCCCGAGAGCAAGCTTTGGGAGCTCATCATGAACAAGGAGTACTCCGGTGTCGAGGGTAACTACATCGAGAGCTCTGCCTCCGCCATGTTCACCTACGGCTGGTTGGCTGGTATCCGTCGCGGACTTCTCGAGGCGGACATCTACACCAAGCCTGCCAAGGAAGCCTACAAGGCTCTGTACAGCGACTTTGTGACCAAGAACAAGGACGGCACTCTCAACTGGGAGGGCACCGTTGAGGTTGGATCTTTGAACAGTGATGCTTCTTTCGAGGTAAGTTGGCTCTTTTATCACTGTTGATTTGCTTTTGCTGACTCTTCTTTTGCAGTACTACACTACTGTTGAGGTTGTTCCCAATGATACCCGTGGCGTTGGCCCCTACATGATGGCTGTTTACGAGTGGCAGATTCGCAACAAATAAGCGTTTTCTATGAGTCAATGGGTTGTGCATTTTTCTGACAGCTGTATGCATGACTTGTACGTAGTTGACGGTCTGATCTGAAGCAGGTCAATTTTGATATTGTTTAATATCCTGCGCCCAAAGAGAGGGCATGTTTTACGAAGCAAATTGAAATGGCTGTCCGAATTCGTCAGTGACTTGACTGTGACGTGTTGCACCTGACCGTAACTATGAGACTTGCGCATTCCACTCGACAGCACCAAATAGCTCAACGTGTATCATTCTAAGCACGATGTACAGGCTAGAGGGTATTAAAAATTTGACGGTCTATGTTGAGGCTTGGATAAGAATTAGGTAAAGTGCCACCGTAATTATACTAAACTCGCGCAAGTACTTTTGTGACTTTATTTAAGGCGGTCGTCTTGTGGTGCACCGAGGACGGGCTCGAAGACGCGACGCGAAGGAATTGTGGTTCTGATGCCAACTAGCAGCACATGGTCTAGTCTGTCAGTCCCCCAACTGCAAAAATGGCACACTACAAAATTAGCAGAAACCTACAAAGATCTTTGTCATTCTTGCACCTCCCAATCAATGGTTGAACTGTTGTTCATCTGAAACAATCACTTCCTTTTCCGCCATTTCACATTCCTAGCACGAACAAGTTACGTCATGGCGACCCGCTTGCGTCCTACGTCATGCCCGTCATCTATAGCTCTGTATATCTGAGCTTCTGAGCTTCTGATAGCTTCATCCAGACAAACACAACCTTGATATTTTCCCACCCAGAATCACGTCAAATCATCATCCAGCATGGCAGAATTCGCAGTAGGAGCTCTTGCGGCAGAGCAAGTTGTTTCCACGGGTCTCGAAGTCGGCGTCGCAACGACTGTCGCTCGCCCTACACAACCCATCACAGCAGTCTTGAGCCAGATTGCCTCGACTCCCAAGGACGATACCTCGTAAGCTCGTCTCCTCTCCACACAAGTGCTTTTATCAACACTGACAAAAGTCGCAGACTTTCTCTCGCGCGCTCTCATCACACCGTCACTGTCATCGATAACAAAGCATACATCTTCGGCGGCAAAACAGATGACGGGAAACTTTGCAACAACGACATCCATGCGGTTGCCATCGGCGGTCAGCAAGGCGAGGGGGAATATGCATGCTACCCAGCTGTTGGGGAAGACGGCCACATTCCACCCCCGCGAGTGGACCACGCTGCTTGTTTCCGTCGCGACACACTCGTTATTTTCGGTGGACAGGACGACGAGGGAAATGCAGCTGATGATGAGTTTACGCTTTGGGAATGGGAGCCCAAGGCTGCCAGATGGGCTTCCATAACAGCAGCTGGAAAGGCACCTCAGTCTCGGCACGGCCATCAGATCTTTTACGATGCGAAGAAGGATAGCCTTGTTCTTCACGGCGGTTTCGAGAGTGGCGTGCGCACGACCGGCACTTGGCTGTTTGATTTCACAACGACTTTGTGGCATGAACTGCCGGATTCTCCTGCTGCACCCTTGACTTCACAGTTCGTCGAGGGCACATTGTACTCTATCAGCGCTGAATCGGATATTCACGGCTCGGTCCATTACATCAATGTTGGCGCAGTCCAGCATAATCCCGTCGATGCACTTCCCGAATGGACAACAGTCGACTTCCCTTCCAACCCCATCGTACCCGGCCCCAGGCCGCGCGTAGGAAGTGCGTTGCTCCCCGTTACAACCGGTCACGGCCGACGATACCTACTGTACCTTCTCGGCAGCCGACAAGACGCCGAGATCGATGCTGTCGACAAAACGTACACTGAGGATCACCCTTTCTACTCAGATATGTGGACACTGCAAATACCCTCCGATAGCTTCACCGCCACGAGCGTCAAGGACGCTATCCGCAATACCATCCCTGGTATCCAGTCTGGTGTTTTCAGCTGGCATGAGCTTGAGCTTGCGACAGCTGAGATGAGACAAGAAGCTGGAAAGGTCCACCCTGGCCCGCGAGGGTTCTTTGGTGCTGATTCTTGTCTTGACGGAAGAGGTATTCTGTTATGGGGTGGTGTTAATGCTAAGGGAGAGACCGAGGCGGATGGCTGGCTATTGAAGGTTTCGTGAGCTGAGAGCTTATGAAGAGATATTGAGCTTGGAATTAGTGTATGATTATGCAAAATGGATAGGTTAGAGCGGAAAATAAGCTGTGAATAGTCAGCATAAAATTGTGATTGAATATCTTGTTACCACCAATGACTCTATAATGCTGTCAGTGCTGCTCATCACCAATGACGTATAAGTTTAGTCATCATTCATCCGTTCCATCAAACTAGATGGTGGCAAGATTCCATCTCTCGACTCAAACCTTACTTCAACTCTCGAACCCATCACCATGAAGCGCGCATATATCACATCAACTCTTCGAGCAACCTCCTGCAGGGCAATTCACACAACACCACGCGTATCAATAGCGGCACCTAAATCTCCACCACACACCCACGCCAAGCTAGAATCTAAAGATTCTTCAAAGGCCAAAACAACACCGAAAAAGAAAACCCTTGCCGAACTGGATCAAGAACTTAGGGAAAAGATGGAGGGCGTGTCTGGAGAAGGCGGGGGTGCGGGAGTCGAGTACGAGAATGGCAAGGCTGAAGGATTGAAGAGAGGTGTCAAGTCGAATATGTTCCGGGTGATATGAGGGACCGACATGAGTTTTGGTTGTTTGGAATTGCGAATATTCAGGCGTATCGAAAAGGATTTACATCGCATCACTAAGAAGGGGGTTCGTGGGATGTGCTGTAGGTGGTCAATTCTTCAGAAGTCTTGTCATGCAGACGTGCTAATCACACGGACATTAAGACTATACACGTTCTTTGTTACACATATTGCATTTAAGAAAAGGAATCTTTCGCCGGGTATATATATGCGTGTCACATATCATATTGGCAGCTAACTAATGGTCGTTGGATTGTGCCAGATCAGATGGTCGACTCGCGAGTCACAATGGCCTATGAAGCGACTTTCCAACAACAAACCTAGAAATTGTTTTATCTAATTCCTTGACCTCAATTCGATTACATCTATACGCAAGCAGCTATCGGTCCTCTTCAGAATATCTTTCGTGTTCGATCATCCGAATCTCAAGCTCTAAGCATAAATTATCAACCAAGCATTAACCTCGCCGTTGGCTAAACATCCTTGGCATATAGCCAGAATCCTTTGGCGTCTTCGTGACGGGCACGGTCTTTTTAGTTCCTCGGATGTTGCAACGTTGGGAAGTTCAATTTCCAGATCCATGCATCAGCCAATCGATGACATTTCGGCTACAACATTTCAGGGGTATCTTCTCCTAGTCTGTTACAGCCATTTGGCTACTTAAATCTGCATCATGCGCTCTTGGTGGATCACCTATCGTTACTTCGTTGTACAGCTTCTCATCATGACCCGTCTATCTCATGCGTTTTTGCTTCTCGGCGTTGCTGGCAGTCTCGTTGTTGGCCAGGAGTTTGATCAGGAGAAACAAAACAAAGATGCCGCATGCAATGTCAGTTATTGATTGTGGACCATCTGGCATAGAACTAACATTGTGCCAGAACGGCTGTTTCTTCGAATATTTCACCAATAAATGCAACGACGATAACCCAGCTTGCGTCTGCACGCTGAAGGACATGCGAGAAAAGTTCTTTTGCTGCATAGCCAAGAAATGTGACAGTGACGTCCTGCCAGGTAAGTATTTGCTCGAAGCTTAAGTCGAAACATAGCTAACATGAATCTTAGACCAGATACAGAGATCCTCGGATAACTGTGATGCCTACAAGCTACCTTTCACGTTTGATGCCGGGGCTGTCTGTGGAATCAAACTGTCCAAGTCAAATACCTTGACTGGTGCTACAGCTACTACTTCAGAAGCTTCCACGGCTACACTTTCAAAGTCTCACTCTGTATCTACTACAGAAGGGGCTTCACCTACCCAGTCTTCCGCCGCCTCCAAGACTAGCTCTGCTGCAGCAGAGCTCATCGAGGAGAACAGTGCTCTTCGCGTGCATGTTGCATGGAGTGCTGTGATTGTTCCCATTCTTTTCGGATTATTCGTTTGATATGGGTTTGCTACCGTCGAAGGGAGGGACTTGGCTCATGGGAATTAATACTAATTTAATGTTGAAAACGACCTGAAATAGACGAGAACTCGTTGGACTCTGCGATACATGCTTCCAAGTTTAATAATAAGTTCAATCGGCTCGATGAGAAACAAGTATGAATCGGCGCTACTAAGTTTTCCGGTCCCCTATTCTTCCATCTCCAGAAAATCAACATCGACATGTTATTCCATTATTTCGTTCCATCCGTACTAATTATCACTCTTACTCAAGTCCCCGTAGATTCGCCCATTCGCGTTCAAGCATACCATACTCCACCAAATCATACCATTTACGATCATGCCAAATCGCCTCCCTGCTCCGACCCTCCTCTACAAAGCCCAACTTCTTATACAAATGCTGGCCGCGCATATTGAATCCAAACGTCTGGATCCCAACACGATGTAATCCTCCATGGCGAAAAGCCCAATCGAGCACCCAGTTGATACTCTCTCCTCCGTAACCCTTATTTTGATAAGCTTCCGTAATCATGATACCTATCCCGGAATCCCGGTGATGGGGCGCGCTGCCACTATGGCCAAGCACTACGTAACCGATCGGGATGGGTTCTGAAGCGTCTGTATCGTACTTCTTGGCTTCGTCGGGGGACAAACAGATGATAAGAGCCATGATGGACTTTTTCATATAATCGAGAAGACCTTCGACGCTCGTTTTGTCTCTTGGTTTGAGAAGCCGAGAATCTGCGAGAGCGCAACCAAGCGGGTCGTTGTCGAAGTACTTTGAAAGGAACTTCTTATCTTCATCATTGCTTTCAACAGCACGGTAGACTAGCCGCTCTGAGCGGTATGCGTTGGTGATACGTTCAACATTCATGGTGAAATATCCAACCGTGGATCGTTGACAAAGTGAGAAACATGAAATCCGCCAAGCCAACGGATGACGCTTTATACATATTTCCCAACCGGTTCAAAGTTGCATCCTGCAGTTATGTCACTGTACATTGCTCGGATAAACGGCAATTTCATTCGTGCTGACGCTGACCTGCCTGTTTGAAGATCGCGCATGAGTCATCTTCCCACAAGCGTGATAGTAGCATGAAGATCACCTGCGGACTAGGCAATTAACTCCTACCAAGTTCGAGATGATATCTACAAACCAACAGCCGGGACCAGACCGTAGCTAGATATTTAGATCGATAGGCGGATAGATATATAAAAATATAACTCACTTGTCGGCTAGATAACCTTATCATGACACAGATCAAGCTACAAAACAAAAGATGACTCACGGCCAAACACTTGAGAACAAGTGTAGCGAAACTCTGTTCCGTGGTATGAGGGGGTAAACTCTTCTCCCTACGATAGAACATAGCTCACATGGTATGAGCCTTGATACAAACGCGTATGGAGTTGGTAAAGTCCTTTGAAATGTCCTCGGATCACCGCCTAGGGAAGCTGTCTGACTATCTCACGTAAGCCTCTGCTTTAGTAACAGGAACCCTTTGAAAAGACCTGTGAGTTCATTGATGACATTGAATCCAGAGCTCGAACATCGGGAATGAGATATGTAATTATGTACACGCACGTTACATTTCCTCCTTGATACAGGCGATCACTGATAAGACTTACCTTCCAATCAAAGCAAGCGCGTTGACTTTGTCTTTGGTTTATTACCAGCTTCCGAACCAGATGTCAGGTTCATTGTTTGTAGTGCAGTAGGCAAGGGAACAAAACTATTTTGATCGCCAAATAGGGCCCATCGGTTCATAAGGTCAAGTCGGGTTAAAATATTGTTATTAGTACGTATCACTTAATCACTTGAGAGGACAAAGATACGACAGAACTTTAGTCAATTGTTATTCTGTCAGTACAAATCTAATCTAACTCCGTCCAATGATTCATCCATGTCGGCAACTGATGCCATGATAGTCTACAAGCTCCAAGCTCGGACAAATCTTTTACCAAACTCCAAATATCAAACCATAAACCAGAACAAACAGGTAAATTGTCTAGAAGAGACATGTCTTGCGAATGCTTAGTTCTTAGCAGCGCGGATCAGGTACTGACGCATGCCAGAGTTGGGAGCCTTGCCGAGAGTCTCGATCTCGAGACCGACCTGGTTGGTGAGGTCGTGGATCTCATTCTCGTAGCGCTTCCAGGACTTGAACATCTGGAAAACAGTGCCGGCGGGGACATGGATATCAAACTTGGTGCATGTCATAGACTGGTTGGCGGTTACATCGAAGTAGTGCATAGACTTGTTTAACTTGCTCTCAACGGTCCAAGCGAGCTTGGGGTTGACACCGATGATGCCGGAGTGGTCCTGGAGACCCTGGAGGTAGTTCGTGAAGAAGGCATCGTACTCAGCAGTCTGGTAGGCAGCGTGGGTCTGGCTAGCAGAAGAGGCGGTAGGACCATCCTGACCAACAATCAGACGATCGAAAGCGGTGAAATGACCCTTGAATGCAACGCAACGGTCCTCGGCCATGCTGTCCGGAGCGTTGTAGAAGATGGATCCGAGAGACAAGAAGAGGCGAGCAACAGGGCGAGTCTGCTTGAAGTAGATATCTCCCTGCTCGAAGCTACCGTAGAGACCGATGACCTTGATGTTAGGGAAAGTGGCCTTGGCCCTGGCAATGTGCTCCTGGAGAGAAGCGTGGGAGAGGTCGAGGGGAACGTAGACACACTCCTTGCCCTGAGCGATGAAAGCACGAACATAGGGTTCGAACTTCTTGCTGTTTGCGGCACCCAAGTCGATGATATGAGTTCCAGATTCCATCTGTTGAACGACCTTGTAGGCTGTGGCTTCGATGATGGAAATCTCGTCGGTGGTTTGGTAAGACTTGTCGGCGATCGCGTTCCACTTGTCCATTCCAGTGGTGTAGGCGACTTCCTTGGGGAAGTCACCCTGGCCGGCAAAGGCCTTGGGGAGTTGGTCATCAACGAAGGTCATGTTGATCTTGCTGCCGCCGATGTCGATGATCTCACGATCGTTGGGATAAGCGGTGGAGACGTAGGGAGACATTTTGACGGATAGGTGAGGTAGTGAGAATGTGTTGTTGAGTTGTGATAGAAAGAGGGTTTGATAGATAGAAGAAGGCGTTGTTGATGCGTTGATAGATGTAAAGAATCTTGATCAAGTGCGGTAAGAAGAAGTTGTTTGGGTTGATGAAGGAAGAAGCTGAAGGAGGAAGGGGGATTTTATAATGCAGGTTTCTGTGCTGTTTCTGTGTTCATTTGTACAGTTGAACAGATTGTTCAGGAGTTGAAGGTATGTCCATGGCTGCCAGTGCACGATCGGTCACCAAAAAGGTCTGTTCAGAACTGAGTGAAAGGGGTAAATAAAGGGAGTGGTCCAAACCTGGAGAGTTCATAAGGAGCATTACGATAAACTAATATACTCTCAGCTGTTCATACAAAGCTAGCAAAGGAATTGGACCTTTCGAATCGTTCGTCTGAACAATGGTGAAAAGGGGATGGAGGAGCCTTGTTGATTCTCTCGACTACAGGGACAGGGATAGGCTCAATTTTCAACTACACGTCAACTCGCCATTATAGGAGAAAAGGTTATAGCACCAGTCTAGGATGAGCTGGAGGACCTTGACATCACCAAGATATCTCATTGAAAGAAGTCAAGAACGTCCACTCTCGATGATATGCAGCTACCAGTCTCGACGTGTGATACCACGAGATGTCGACGCGCAGACTAGGCTAGAGGTCGCAATGAATTCGACCAATGGAAGAAAATACTCGATATTTTCCTGTGGTCTATTTTGACAGTCATTTTGCTACGAGTATGTTTTTCGTCAAGTGAAACTGGAGTCCTGTCTATACATGAACGAAAGAGGCCTTCCCTCCTCTCTTACCGGATAGGCAAAGCGTCCACAAGAACGCTTTCAGCGTAATTCACTAGTAACATCCTATAAGCAAGGATACTTCAATACAATGTCTTTAAAACTGAGTGGAACTTATAATGTCGCAGGCCTGTCTGAAGACACAAGAAGCTGGGCTGGGCGTTCCAGTAACAGGACTGCGAATCCGCCTGTGACTAACGATTTGACGGACTCATTCCAGCTGACCATCACATATCGTACTATTTACATCGGTTTGACCCACCGCAGTACGCACAGCAAGTCATTTTATTCCGCCCCCACTTCCTGCACTCAAGACACATATTGCCTCGTTCATCGTACAGCATGCAAGCAAGATCGAACCCAAAATCGCCGATCTCTCTCGATGTTTTGCAAAAATCAATTTGACCTCTTAATTTTTCAAGATTCTCTAAAGCAGTTGAAACAACTGGTTTCCTTAGCCCCATATCATTTGAAGGCGTGGTAGCATAGACCAAGGCGATCGTAGTTGGGAAGTCGTCTGTATGCCAGCGCGATTCAATTACGGTGCGGAATTCCCCGATGACATATAGCTTGAGAGCCATGATGCCATATTTGTCGCCTATCTGGTACATCTTGGTGTGGAAGATCATAGCAGAAGTATCGGCCCCAGGTTTGTAGTTGAAGTGGTACATATAGAATATCATAGCTTCGACTACATCTGGATCAAAGTCGACGATATCTATCACCTTTTCTGAACTCTCCTTGGGCCTGTCAGTTCCATTCGCCTACTGAATTGTCCTCACAAACCTTCCATGGCCCATTCAGTTGCTTGACAAAGTATTCGGCGTGTGAGCAGAGCACGATGCTATGAACTGCAAACTCTCGCCCCCCGCATCGTATCGTAGCATCAGACAGGGATTTGTTATTGAAGAACCTGTTCATTGAATCAATACTGGAAGATTGATGGTCTCGAATAACGCACTTGGATAAAGATGCCGAGAATGTCTCGAAGGACGACGACGACTCCTCCATCTTTGGCTAAAGAGGCTGAGAGTCGCGGAAATCGGCGCAAGGGAAGCTTTACCACTTAGCTTTGAGACTGAGGAGGCTCGCCGCTTTATGTTGATTGATGTGCGTGGTGGCCGGCCTCCTGCAGCCATCCGATGACCCAATCACATCATTTGGAGCGGGTTGAAGGCGGGCAGTCAAGCCGAAAGAGTCAACATTATTATGTAACTGAGTCAAAGCCCGAAGTCGCCACTAAGCCATCAAAAAAACTCGTTTACTTGCTTGACTTCACGTTAACATTAGTCAATATTCTTTTAAGATAGATCAAGGCGTGGTTGTTTCAATCCGTAGATCTGTGAGCGACCAGTTGTTACATACACGGTTACGAGTATACGAAGCCACTCTCTCCTCTGGAGTCAGTACAAAGAAACATCTTGACGTAGTATGCGGGCCTTGGTGCAGACAGCCTCTCAATTCAATACCATAGGTTCGGGTCAGTAAACACGAGATTCGAATCGTAGTTCTGCCAATAAGTCGTCATGCTTTGGCTGTAGGGGTCAATGTGGCTTCAAACTGATGACCTCAAGATATGCAGGAGGCCTACCAAAACCCCGACTTGAAAATACCCAGTCAGCGCCATGGTGTTCTCCCATAAATTATTCCATATGGTTTGTTCTTTCATCTGCTGCCTTTTTCAGCTTCTTTTATCATTGCCTGTTCGTCAAAAAGCTGTCTTTCTCTGAGCCACTAGTTAGCATTCTACCCTTGTTCTCTATCGAACATTGTACAAGCACAATGCCTCTATTACTCGTTCCATACGACAGCTCCATGCGTTTGGTATGTTTGACCTTCTAGTCAAAGACATCGACTGACCCCGCTACAGGGCATGGGCTTCAACTCGTACACACAGACGAACTGCATTTCCGATACCGTCAAGGCCGAAGGAAAGGGCCAAAACAGTTCTGAGCAATTGCAAGATGTTACATTCACATCCAAATTCGTTCAGGGCCTGTCCGAGATTGCAAGCGCGATGAAGATCTCGCATAGCACTGCTATCAAGAATGGTACTGTTGAAGTGCTTGACAATGCTAATTTGATTGACGAGGATAAGATCAAGGCTGCAGACCTCAATCTCCTTGTGTCAGTCCAAGTAATGACGCAGACCTTGACACTTGACAGTTCTGCAAGATTTCAACCATTGGAAGGCCAAGGACCCTGTATCTCCGAGTTCAACGAGATCTATGGCGACTCTTATATCTCTGGTATGCCATGATCAGAACCTTGAAACCATACTCATGCTTATCACAGGTTTCATCACCGGTGGGGAATTCAGAAGTATCATCTCCATCCGTTGTCTTGATCGTAACGGCAAGGACGCTGCTATCCGAGAGTAAAGGCAGACTCATGATGATAGACTCTCCACTAACATCTCCAGAATCAAGCAGGCTATCAACAGGAACATTGATGGTGCAGGTCTCGATGGGCTAAGCGCCCTCGAGGATACCGAGATCACCGTATCTGTTAGTTGGAATGCAGGAGGCGAGTACGAAAGACATAATCAACCATTGACCCTTGGTTCAGTGTACGAAGCTGCGGCCGCATTCCCATCCTCTATAAAGGGCAAGCGGCTACAAAATACTTGGTAAGGTAGTCTGGTGTGCCCTCAAAGTAGCTGCTTACGATATTTTAGGGCTATCCTTACCAAGTATACTTCCAACCGTAGCTTCCAACAGTGGGCCCCATCCCAGAGTCTTCGGCCTCTCGACTACGACATCCTCAAGACCTATACTGTAGAGTTGTTCGATAGGTTCATGGAGTACAAGCACCTCCTCAAGAAGGTCCAGCATATCATGTCCCACGGTGAACAGTACAGTGAGTTTCACGCCTCCTTAGCTGAGGTCTCACTAACCATGGTGTCCATAGTTCGGCTTTCCAAAGACAGATCCATCCCGATCGAGACCAATACGCTTATTGCCGTCCGTACCGTGCTACGAAACGAGATGGATAAAATTGTCACAGTTGTAGGTTATTAGTTCCATTGGAAGCTTTCGGGCTAACATGTTATCAGGTGGAACTACTGTCCAAGAGGCCAGAGCTTATAGCTCAAGTGGAAGTATTCGCTTTCGTTACCAGCAACAGCCTCGTCCGTCAGATCATGGATAGAGCCCTGGCCATGTCCATGACAACCAAAATCATCGTTGAACCAGCTACGCCGGTGGTATCTGCCATGCAATCGGAACCTGTTGTTGAATTTTCTTCGGGTGAGTCAGTATCAGAGTTCCAGGAGGTTCATACCCCTGGGTCCAATATCTCAGACATTTCTCGGCCTGAAATCCTTTCCCTTCCGATTAAGCACGAGTCTTGTGAAGCTATCAATATTGATTTAGGCTCGCTTATCGCCCCAGAGGTGTGGGCAGATTTATTGCCAGTACACAAAGATGATGCTATCTCCTGTTCACCTGACAATGGAGATGGCAAACTCAAGATCCTCACCGCTGTGTATGGACTTCATGATGTTACTCACTTCTTACGAAAGCATGTCACGGCCGATCAGCGACGGAACCTTGAGTTCGTGGCAATCAACGATTTGATTGGGGATGAGATTTATAGAAGCCTCACCCCTGGTTTCGTCATGAATCTATCATTTCTCTACACGTATGGCGATGGAGTCATGCGTGTCAACTCAGCCGATTACAACGCCGAGTCGCCTGAGTCAATCATCATCACTAGAGAATCAAAACATGCTGTGGTTAAAAGCCGTTTGCCAATGATGCGTTACAACAGACCCATTGTTGCGATTTATGGTGGAAAAGTGTATAATACTGAGGATGTTTTGTCTAAGATTGACAAGAACACATGGGTCAGTACCGGCAGCCAGTCAACCCTGAACTCCGGTAGTGTACGCTTCAGCAACGACCTGATGGGCGAAGACCCCCGCCCAGGTATTCAGAAGACCGGAGTCGTTTTCTTTGAGACTCTTGATGGTGAAGTACTTGCTGGGGCTGGCCTCGAAGGTCAATATTGTACTCTTACCGAATGCCCGCAGCTTGCTGAGCTTACCCTCGAAATTACGAAAGAAAATGAGGTCGTGAAAGAGGTCCCTGCTAAGTCTAGCAACAAGATATCCAAAAAGGCAGCTAAAAAGGCAGCTAGAGAGGCAATCAAACAGGCAAAGTCCAATTCTACCAACGTTGGTCCAGGGATAGTCCCACAGTGTAAGTCAATACAAATCGAAATTTGTCTACTTGTACTAATTATGACCTAAGGCTACTCATACACATTTGAGTGCGGCAGGTTGACCGTAATTCCCCAAAACAACGAACCGTTCTTAACTTTAGACGGTATTCAATTTGTCTGCCAGACAGATGGCAATTTCGTAGTCTATTCCGCGGATCGTCGTTCACTTTGGTCGTCCGGGTTGTCAGTCGAGGATAGCTTTACGGTCCTCTCTTTCAATGAGAATGGCAATCTAGGCACATTGGGCAACACGCCAGAGTCCTCTTGGTCTCCTGACATGCGTCACAACGTTGGCGGGAAGCTCGTATTGTCGAGTGCGACACCTTATATCCAAATCCTGAACAAGGAGGGTGAAAGGCTCTGGTACTCAGTATAAGACCGAGCTAGTTTGGCCATTGGAGATAAGTGACTAGCAATAACGAGTTGTTTCTTTATACCTTTATGTTCTCGATCGTCTTTACACTACTTGACATTTCTGTTTACTTTGAGCGGTGCATTGAGAATTACACCTAACAAATAACGACTCACTTCCTTGATTGAGTATCAAACATTGAATCCGAGGATAAAAGTCAAACTTAGTATTGGCATAAAATTATTTATTATGACGATCGTGCCACTGATGTCACCCCGCTTCCCGAGAAGCACACTGGTAAAGATCCCGTGCTAAATTTGTCTTCAGCTGGTGTTGTTGCCTCGAAGTCAGCCTAGGAAATATATACCTTCACTCTGAAGAGATCTTCTATTCCCACGCTCTCATAGGTAAAAGGCCCAGATATCTCAGCATCCTATACCATGTTCTCAAGACGTCTCAATACAATGCTGGTAGTGGCTGATACTTCGTGCTATATCTGTGAGCCTAGGGTGTTCCAGATTTTATATCGTCAGCTTATGGATAAGTTATCTTGTTTTAAAATTGGAGATAGTATGGGAGGCTTGATCGTGGCCTATGGAGAACCGCTGGATATCTCGCCATGATCTCTGATCAGAATCCGGTGGGTTACTTGTGTAGTAGATACTTCGCTTGATCGTCATTTTTTATCTCTTCCATAAGATATAGGGCTTTTACCATAACGGAAATTGTGTCGTTTGAGATTGATCTTATAGCCGAGAGCTTAATTCCGCGATAATTAGGAGCAGCACCGGCTTAGGCTCGCTTGTTTGCGGAAATGCAGTATTCAGAGCAGGAGAATCGTCGCGTTCGAAACTTGAAACATGCCGATAGAAGATGATTGACTTGGGCGATCGTTTATTAACCCGTCTAATTACAATGTATAATCACAAACAGCTTTTACTAGATAGCCCTATCTTGACCAGTGTCCATCCAATGGCAGTGACACTCCATCTATACCACCATGCCCTCTGCCGAAGCCAAAGTAACAAACTCAACCAAGATTACTTGGGCTCTTTGCTCGAATCTTAGACCCATACAAATGGAAGATCACAGGCACAGGCACAAGAACCAGAGCCAAGAATGCCAAGATGCTATTTCCCCACCCGAGACCTAGGTCATCGTACATGGACAAGCCACAGAGTGGTAGTAAAGCACCAGCCAAAGATCGAAGGACTGTCATCGCAGCAACGACTGAAGCTGCGTATGTGATGTAGGCGTCGACAAGGTATGTTTGTAAACACATCTGGATCTTGTTAGTGTCATTGTATCCAAGCATGGGATAAGATAACACTTACCATAATGCCCATGAGACCAAAACAAAATAACGCAACGCCAATCAAAGGTACAATCCAATGAGTATGTTGATCGGTTGACCAACCATACCAGAACAACGATGCCACGATAACAAGACCAGACGGAAGGGTCATCCAAATCGGCAGCCGATCCTCAGGAACTGTCTTTCCGTTTTGCGCAATCTTCTTCTTGATGACAACATCCGTCAAGATTCCGAAGACTATAGTACCGAGTAGCATGCCGATACCGGTTGGAAGATACACCAGACCGATGGTACCTGTCCCAAACCCATACTGCTGCTCAAAGACAAATGTGAAGGTAGTGAACATGAGGTATAATACTCCATAGATGATAGCGACATAGAGTGAGAGGATAAATATGGGCATCTGGGTAAAGAGCATCTTCATGGGGCGGACAGAGGCGTTCTTGAGGCGTTGCTTGGCTGTGAGACCATCCATGTCGAGAACAGAGTACAGATCCTGGTTACCGGTTTCTTTGATGAGTTTCTTTGTCTTTTGACGAAGAAGAGTCGGTGCGTATGTCTCGGGTGCAACAAAGTAGCAGAGCGCAGCAATGAAGCCAGTCTGGAGAAGTCAGCACATGTCTCTCGCTACGACACTAGCACTTACGAGGATAGCAATCAGCCAAAACACCCATCTCCATCCAATAGACTGCACCATATATCCACCAGCCAAAGGTCCAATGCACGGCCCGAGCAACGGTCCCATGGCCCAAACAGCCATAGCCTTGCCTCTCTCCTGCACAGGGAAGATATCCGAGATAGTTCCACTACCGTTGGTGACAGGTGTTGAACCGACAAAGCCCATGAGGAAGCGGAAGACTATGAGCATGGGCATGTTTGTGCTGAGGGCTGTGGCGACGGTCATGATAAGGAAGAGCACATTGGCGACGTTGAAGACGATGGCACGGCCGTAGATCTCACTAAGTGGTGCTGCGAGAAGAGGACCGAAGGCGAAGCCTAGGATGTAGACGGACACGACGAAAGTGGCGATGTTGCGGTTGCTGGATTCGAATTCGCGCATGATGTCTGGGACGCCTGGTGCGAACATGGAGGAGCCCTGGGATGTTAGGTGTTGTACTCAAATGTTAGGGTTGTACTTACGAGTGGTCTGGTCAAGTTAGTATGTTGACAGTAAAGAGTAGGGGTCAACTTACGTCAAAAGAGTCATAACTGATAGAGCGCCAATGCAAGACCACTTCTTCTTGGCAGGCCAATTCATAGGGTCATTCGGGTCATCTGGTCCATCCCATCCAACAGCATTAGGGTCCTGGTCGGTCACAACCTTGATGTTCTCTTCGTCGCGAGGTTTCGCAGTAGTGCTGCCATTATCTGAGGGCGTAAGAGTCCTCTGGCTGCCAGGTCGTATATCCTCCATTTTCTCCATATTGCTCGCAGCCATGATGTCGATTTCGTTTGTATGTATCACGAACAAAGATTCAAAGACAAAGAAGGGTTGGGGGAAGATATTAAATAACCAAATCTTTGAACCAACGCACCGTTACACAACGAACTGTCCAATCATTTTCCTTTGCGAACACGAAAACAATAGCGAGACAACCAACAGCCAATCAGTGACAACCATCGGATCAGCTCAAGAGCCCGAAATCGTTCTCATGCGGCGATTTTATGCGGGGCCCCACACGGAATGTTGGACTCCGGACCGTTAGTTGTGCATGATAGCCGGGTTTTATGCAGATTTATGCATGAGATACCCGGAAGACCCCTATCTTGGCTTCCGGGATTTTTTGCATATTGATGGGATAAGATTCCCGGCACTCTCGACCGCTCGATGACTGAACTGAAACAAGCTGCCAGGTTAAGTCATCGTCTATTTTTGGTCAAGAAACCATCTAATAACACACCACAAGACTCGGCCTGCGCTCAGAAAAGAACAATTGTGAATGGTCACGACTTCGTGCCAAAGTTACAATAACCAAACATGACGAAGGGGCGGCCTTGAACAAACAAAATTTCACAAGGGGACTACCTCTTTTCTCTCCATCATATAAGCTTATACAAGAACCCTAAGTATACCCCACAATATATCTTGATCGTCGGTTCTGTTACACCTCGCTCGAACATGTGGGCGTGATAACTTATTGGTGGATGCTGGTGTCAGTGTGAGCCAATCTGAACCATCAGCACTAATGCCAGGCCCCAGAAACACAGTCAGCGCTTGATTACCATTTGATAAATCCTGAATGACACCAAATCTCTTCTTCATCACAACGAAAAAATGCCTTCCGCTAGTAGCTCGTTGCTGCAAAGTCTTGTGGCTGACGTGCGCGGTGGAAACTTGACCTCGTCGACGGTTTTGTATACAGTATTTTTGGCGGCGGCAGTGGCTTTGGCGCTGCTCAACAGGCTCCTGACTCCCCGCATCGACCCACGCGAACCACCCGTCGTGAAACCAACAATTCCATGGATTGGACATATCATCGGCGTCATTCGACATCAGGCTGATTACAACAGGATAATCCAGTGCGTGCCTCGTCCTTCAATTGACGTGCTATTTACTGAACACCACTCACAGCGATGCGAACCCAAAGCACCAAATCGCGACGCTGCCGATGCTAAATGGCAAACTCTACGCCGTCTTCGATCCCAACCTTCTCCAAACCCTCCTTCGCAACAAAACCGCGTCCTTCGAACCCTTCGCCACCGACTACGCAAAGAAGACCTTCGACCTGACCCAGGAGACTTTTGCTAAAGTCAAAGTCCCCGGCGTTTACGATGAATTTACCGATGCTATCCACGCGAGCTTCCAGACTGCTAGTCTGCAGCAGATGAACATTGAGTTCCTGGGCTGCATCTCGGCTAAGCTGGATGCCATGAGCAACGGCACGATGCGCGCAAATGCGACAACTCACGGGAAGGAGAGGATGATAGACGGGGAATTGCAAATGGATAACTTCTATCTCTGGTGTCGCGACGTCATGAGCCTTGCTACCACAAAGGCTCTCTACGGCGACCACGATCCCTTCGGGCCCAACCCATCGCTGATCGAAGACATGTGGTGAGTACGATCGTTCGCCCGTGGGTCCTGCGCCACTAACAGCCCAGGCTCTTTGAAGAATCCGTTCCCTACTTCCTCCTATCGCTCTTTCCCTCCGTCACCATGCCGAAAGCCTACAAAGCACGCTCGACCTTGCAGAAAGTCGTGTGCGACTGGTATGCAGTGGACCACGACGTCAACGACCCGACCGTATCCCCCCTCGTGCGCAACCGCGCCGGGGCCCTCCGCAAAAATGGCCTCACCGGCCGTGAGATCGGAAAGTTCGAGGTCATCCTCCCTAACGTCGCGACACTGAATGCCGTGCCTACCTTCTACTGGCTTCTTCTCTACATCCTCGACCGACCCGATCTCCTCGCGCGTATCCGAGCCGAAGCCGAAGCTGCGGTGGTGGTGGGACTTGGTATGGGCAAGAAGACAGCCGTTTTCGACATTGCAGAGTTCGATACAAAGCTCCCCCTGCTTGTGAGCTGCTATCGCGAAACAATGCGCCTCGTCAATCAATCCGTCAGTATGCGCCGAGTACTCGAAGACATAACCCTCAACACCCCCGAGGGAAACACATATATCCTCAAAAAGGGCACCGACATACAACTCCCCGCCGGCGTAGCTCATTACGAGCAGAGCGTGTGGGGCGACGATGTCAAGACCTTCAATCCGGAGCGCTTCCTCGCTTCCTCCAAGGGAAGTCCCGACGACGAGCGAAAGCGCAAAGCAGCGTACATACCCTTTGGCGGTGGACGACACCTGTGTCCTGGGCGAAACTTTGCATTCGCCGAGATCGTGGGCTTTGCGGCTGCTTTGCTCCTTGGCTTCGACATCGACAGCGTCGGAAAGGGCTTTGGGGATGTCAAGATGCTTGGGCCGCAGCTTGCTGGTGGAACTGTGCGGCCTGAGAAGTACGGCGCCGGACTCGGTGGGAGGATCAGCAGGAGGAAGGAATGGGAGAATGTCGAGTGGAGGTTCAAGTGCTGAGGGTCTCAGTTCAGTTGAGTTCATAGTCCCCTACAGGCTGTTCGGAGACTCCATCGGCGGGTAAATCAAGATCAATTAAAGTACGTTACGGTTGTAATGAAGCTGCCCAAGCGTTGCAGTCTTTAGTCTAAAGTGACCATTTGTTACGATGGATACCACGAGGCCGTCTCCCAAGCCAATGCGCCTAAAAAGTCGATTTGAATTGAACAAAAGCTGGTTTGGGGATTATAGTGATGTTATTACTTATCATCAAACGTGTTCGCTATGCTAGTACAATAACCCCGGTTGTTTCTAACTAACATAAATAACCTTGTTTCCATTATTTTGTTGGAAGCACAGATAATGATAGCCGATTGTGTCCCCACCCAATCCTTATGTATATTCCCAATGCGTATCGCATCCCATAGTGTTGGTCCTCGAGATCTTCTAAGTAGAAGAACTTTTCTTCGTATCACCATTTGTGTCGGTCTTGGTAGCCTCAGCTGACATTGGTTGCTCCCCTGGTTGCTCCTCTGGTTGCAGTGGATACATCAGGGCGGGTTGATAGAGCACGCGCTGCCAAGGGCTGTGAAACCAAATGTCTTGAGGCCATTGACGTCGCTGGGACTCTATGGTGATAGTTGTTCGATGGTCATGGTCGTTATCGCGGTCGGGCCCTCGTGCGGGGATGGAGAATGTCTCGACTTGGGGGGTGTGGTTGGCAGTTCCCTGTGTCGATCCCGAAGCTGGGGCCGTTGTCACAGGTATTCCGCTGCCGGAACGGTTCCTTTGCCCCTCAACGCCGTTTTCTTGAAGCTCTGGCTGTCGGCTCATGATGTTTGCAGAGTGAAGATGTTTTGTGATGGATTTAGGCGCGCTCAAATCACCAGGCGAAAAGCTCCTCAATATATACCCTTTTGCCTCTCTCAGCCCAACGTTGTATGCGCCTGTCTCTCTGTCTTTTATTTTCAGCCTACAGAAGCAATTCATGCCCAGCCTGCTTAACGTCCCATGTCTCGTGGGATACTCTGGGAATAATCTCGACCAGGCTGCAACTTGATGGACAGTCTCTTTGCAGCTAAGTGTATGCGTTGCTGCCGAATGCCGTCAAGGCTTGTGTAACACAACGTTGGTGGACGACTGGTCTCGTGTCATTATGCATCCATGAGACCGTAAATCATCCAATTGTGAAACAGCGTGATGAAGTGGTCTACAAGGTCTGTATTGTTGTTTCTGGGTTGGGGCTTGAGACAGTGGAGGCCAACGTTTCGAGCTGTTGAACCCCTCCATTGCTTGTTGACAGTGCCTACCCGAAACCCCAATCTATTGAGCTGATTTGTGGATTCAGCTTCAATTCTCTTATCATCCTCTTCCTATATTGGTTAGTGCTAAATGGAAGAGTAAATGTCACGAACAAACATGTTCGATAAACATAATAAATGTGTCTCGTCGGGGTCGCGTGCTGTATTGTACCCCGAGTTTATATTTACTTTTTTTCTCACCGCTGGTTGGCTGAATCCCGGAGCTCTCAGAGGTCGACGGATCGAGATCTGTTGACATTTAATGGAAAGCAGAAAGAGGCTGAGACAAACAAAAGACAGAACGACATGCAGGGCGCTTGATCCAGTTGTCTAGGCAAGACGGGCCGAGGATCTTCGGAAGATTGATCAATGCTAGCAATGCTACCATGGCATGATTTTCAGCTTAAATAGTACGACTTTTCTCTCCTCATCCAGGTAGCTGGAATGACTAGAGAAGCATGGCAGTAGCTTGGTCTCATATTGGAAGGGAATGTGACAAGTGATGGGGCACTTTTCACATGGGAAAGTGGTAAAAAAGGGAGACAAGAACAGCCTGCAGATGGCTTTTAGTGATGATGTAATGATGACGAGCTTGCGACATTTCGTGTTCTCCATTTACTTTCCTTTTTGCATTTGGATGCAGGGAATCGCACGAATGTCGAAGAAGAAAATATACCAAAATTGTCAGCCATCAACCAGGCCAACACCATCAGGCTCAGATGGCTTGAAAATAACCACATTGCCATGCGAGTGGGTTGTTTTGTTTATTTCAATCAATCTATAATTACTAAACATACAGTTTTACAGAACCTCTTTCGATATATAACCGCATTGAAAGCTGCCCGATGAATGTAACATTTTAGCATCTCATATAGATAAGAAAAGAGATTCCTAGAAACTCTATTATTGGCATATACCGGGTATTTGCCGCTTTGTAATCGGACAAATAACTTTAAGTGTATGATCCGTCGTAAGTTGCCTCGTGGCACGGGAAGACACCGTTACTATCGATCACCGATCCCTGGTCCCGGATCTGTGTTTTTTATACCAATGTTGACACCAAAGATTTGACAAGCTCAGATCAAAGTTAATTCCAGCTGACGACACCCTAATTGGTAAGCGGCGCGCTCAAAAGACCGCAATCCCACAAACAGACGTCATGAGCAACATAAATTGTGAAGTTGACATCAAACGTCGTACTAAATAATCCTGTTATCGATCAATCAGTGCTGTACCGGGAGCTTCGGAGCCTAGTCTAGGGTAGATCACCGATTAAGCTTAAATTGTCAGAGTCTATGACGCCGCTCCCAGAGTATGACAAGGAAATATGCCTTGTAGACGCTAGGACAAAATTACTTGGACATATGTGAGCCCAAGCTTAGGCACGCTATGCCAAATTCTTTTTTGTCTCATAGTCAATTCTTCTGACACCCTTCAGGCATCTCCACCAAATTCGTCCGCTAATTCATCCGTCAGTTGAACGCGCAAGACGCGCTCGGGCCGCTTTCGCTCTTCAAAAGATGTCCGAAAGCCCGACTGAAAGAATATACCGATGTCGTCATAGATAATTGTACGAGGAATGTCGTTTATTATGTTCTTGTAGCCCGTAGCCAGAGCACACTTGGAGTAGCAATCATTCGTGTGTATCTACGTCTGTTGCAATGGCTGACGAGAGACCTACGCCTAGGGATGAGGACATCCCGGGCGGTTTTCCCGTTACGCCCAGTGTTAACTCAATCGATCAGTTGACGCCTTTAGGCAATGGTACCGATATCGATAGACTTGAATCTGGGCTTGCCGGCCGTAACGCGGGTTATCAGACCTATGACAATGTCACGACTGGCCCAGAACACGGCACTTCAGCTGCACCAGCGGCAATTGGTGCAGGTACAGGGGGCTTTCTAGCATCTCAGCACCAGACCCCAGCACAAGATCAATCTTACAACACTGTGCACAACTCTCACACTGCATCTGAACACCACGACACTGCAATTCCTGCACCCGTCTTGGCTCGAAATTCATCTTCAAGCACAGTCCTGCCCCGTGACACTTCAATCGATAATCGCAATGGCCACGCACCCACCAAACAGGCGCCCGACGCCGACGCCGACGAGCCTGTCTTTGCACCGATAAAATCACACACCGAGAAGCCTGAGAAACCACGACTCGAAAAGCGAGATTCTCGCCGTACCGAAGAAGACCTCTTTCGGGTTCTTTCGCGCCGTAAGACGAACGCCAGCACCCCCGCCGAAAAGGAAGAAGAACATGAAGACAATGACGAGCTCGATAGGCTCATGTCGCGCATCTTTGGTCAGAAGCGCCAGCAGCAAAGCGAGGAGGAGAAAACGCGCCACAGCGGTGTCATCTTTCGTGGATTGACGGTCCGAGGTGTTGGTTTGGGATCGAGTCTGCAGCCTACCGTAGGGGACTTCTTTATGGGTCTTCCACGAAAGCTAGGCAAGCTCTTTACACAAGGACCAAAAGCCGCCCTCGCCAAAGCACCTGTTCGTGACATTCTTGACAACTTTGACGGCTGCGTGCGACCAGGCGAGCTACTTCTTGTGCTGGGCCGTCCCGGCGCCGGGTGCAGCACATTCCTCAAGACCTTTTGCAACCAACGCGCAGGCTTCGAGGCCGTTGAGGGAGAGGTGACATACGGCGGTACCGACGCAACGACTATGGCGAAGGACTTTCGCGGCGAGATCATCTACAACCCTGAGGATGACCTTCACTATGCGACGCTCTCCGTGAAACGGACCCTTACTTTCGCTTTGCAGACGCGCACACCAGGAAAGGAATCTCGTCTCGAGGGTGAGACCCGACAGGATTACGTCCGTGAATTCCTCCGCGTGGTCACAAAGCTCTTCTGGATTGAGCACACCCTTGGCACCAAGGTTGGTAACGAGTTCATCCGCGGTGTATCTGGTGGAGAGAGGAAAAGAGTGTCAATCGCTGAGGCGATGATCACAAGGGCCTCCGTCCAGGGCTGGGATAATTCGAGCAAGGGTCTCGATGCTAGCACAGCTGTGGAATATGTCAAATCGATTCGGGCGATGACGAACATGGCTGACACTTCGACTGCCGTGTCTCTCTATCAAGCCGGCGAGCAACTGTATGATCTCGCCGATAAGGTTCTCCTCATCGATCAAGGCAAGTGCCTATACTACGGCCGGGCAGAGGATGCGAAGAAGTATTTCCTCGACCTCGGCTTCGATTGCCCCGAACGATGGACCACAGCTGATTTCCTCACGTCTGTGACTGACATACACGAACGCAGTATCCGGGAAGGCTGGGAGGACCGTATCCCGCGTACGCCCCAAGAATTCTCTGATGCCTACCGCCGCAGCGAGGACTACCAAAAGAACCTTCGCGACATCGACGACTTTGAATGTGAGCTGCAGACTCTTGCTGAAGAGCGACGTCGGCACGAGTCGGAGAAGAGCAAGAAGAAGAACTACGAAATCTCCTTCTACAAGCAGGTCATGGCATGCACGCACCGCCAATTCCTCGTTATGTTCGGTGACAAAGCCTCACTTTTTGGTAAATGGGGCGGTCTCTTGTTCCAAGGTCTCATCGTCGGTTCCCTCTTTTACAATCTGCCCGACACCGCTGCGGGCGCATTTCCTCGTGGTGGTGCGCTGTTCTTCCTGCTTCTCTTCAATGCCCTGCTTGCTTTGGCTGAACAGACTTCTGCGTTCGAGTCCAAGCCTATCCTCCTCAAGCACAAGTCCTTTTCCTTCTACCGTCCCTCGGCATTCGCCATTGCACAGACGGTCGTGGACGTGCCGCTTGTTTTTATCCAGGTCTTCATCTTCAATGTTATCATCTACTTCATGGCCAATCTCGCACGCACAGCCTCGCAGTTCTTCATCTCCAACCTCATCCTATGGCTAGTAACCATGGTGACGTACGCATTCTTCCGCGCTATTTCTGCGTGGTGTGGCACGTTGGATGTCGCGACGAGGTTCACAGGTGTAGCTATCCAGATCCTCGTCGTTTACACCGGCTATCTCATCCCACCTTCATCGATGCATCCTTGGTTTGGATGGTTGCGATGGATCAATTGGATCCAATATGGTTTTGAGTGTCTCATGGCCAATGAGTTTGCCTACCTTGAACTTGACTGCGAGGCGCCTTATCTCGTTCCTCAAGGCCCTAACGCTCGACCCCAAAACCAGGGCTGCACACTCGCAGGTGCAAGTCCCGGCTCGACCACTGTGTCTGGCGCTGCCTACATCCAGCAGTCATTTACCTACACGCGATCCCATCTGTGGCGAAACTTTGGCTTCCTTTGGGCGTTCTTCCTTTTCTTCGTCTTCCTCACAGCTCTTGGTATGGAACTCATGAAGCCCAACGTTGGAGGTGGTGCCATCACTGTCTTCAAGCGTGGTCAAGTCCCCAAGAAGGTTGAAGATTCAATTGCCACTGGTGGCCGTGCCAAGGGTGACAAGCATGACGAAGAAAATGGCCAGAGCGACCCTGTCGCAAGCGGCGACGCTGAGCGTACCAAGAGTGATGAACAGGTTACTCAAGAGGTCGCCAAAAATGAAACTGTGTTCACCTTCGAGAACATCAACTACACCATTCCCTTCGAGAAGGGTGAGAGGAAGCTACTTCAAGATGTCCAAGGCTATGTCCGCCCCGGAAAATTAACTGCTCTCATGGGTGCTTCTGGTAGGTCTCGTAACCTGCTCCCTCAGACATCAACTAACATTTTTAGGTGCCGGAAAGACTACACTGCTCAACGGCCTTGCTCAACGTCTCACCTTTGGTAAGATCACTGGTGACTTCCTCGTCGACGGCCGTCCCCTCCCCAAGTCATTCCAGCGCGCTACTGGCTTCGCTGAGCAGATGGATATTCACGAACCGACCGCCACCGTCCGCGAAGCTCTCCAATTCTCCGCTCTGCTCCGTCAACCCAAGGAAGTCCCCACCAAGGAGAAGATGGCATACTGTGAGACTATCATCGACCTTCTCGAGATGCGCGACATTGCTGGTGCTATCATCGGTACAGTGGGACAGGGTCTCAACGCCGAGCAACGCAAGCGCTTGACTATTGGTGTCGAGCTAGCCTCCAAGCCTGAGCTTCTCATGTTCCTTGACGAACCCACCTCTGGTCTTGACTCTGGCGCTGCTTTCAACATCGTCCGTTTCCTTCGCAAGCTTGCAGATGCGGGCCAAGCTGTTCTTTGCACAATCCATCAGCCTTCTGCTGTCCTTTTTGAGAACTTCGACGAGCTTCTCCTCCTCAAGTCTGGCGGCCGAGTCGCATACCACGGTCCTCTTGGCCACGACTCCGAGAACTTGATCCACTATTTCGAGTCCAATGGCGGACCCAAGTGTCCCCCTCACGCCAATCCCGCTGAGTACATGCTCGAGGCTATCGGTGCTGGAAACCCTGACTATGACGGCCAAGACTGGGGTGATGTTTGGGCCGATTCATCTGAACGCCAGAAACGTTCGCAGGAGATCAAAGAGATGACTGAACAGCGTCGCAATGTCGAACCATCAAAGAGCCTCAAGGACGATCGCGAATACGCCATGCCGCTGTCCACGCAGACATGGGCTGTTGTCCGTCGTAGCTTTGTCTCGTACTGGCGCTCGCCCGATTACATCTTCGGTAACATGATGTTGCATGTCGCAACGGGTCTCTTCAACTGCTTTACCTTTTACAAGATCGGCTTTGCATCTATCGACTACCAGAACAGACTGTTCTCCATTTTCATGACACTCACCATCAGCCCTCCTCTCATCCAACAGCTCCAGCCCGTGTTCCTCAAATCGCGCCAGATCTTCCAATGGCGAGAGAACAACGCCAAAATCTACAGTTGGTTTGCGTGGACCACTGCTGCTATCATTGTCGAGATTCCCTACCGTATTGTCGCAGGTGGTATCTACTTCAACTGTTGGTGGTGGGGTGTCTTTGGCTGGAAGGCGTCTAGCTTCACGTCTGGCTTTGCCTTCCTCCTTGTCCTCCTTTTCGAGCTTTACTACGTCAGCTTTGGTCAGGCTATTGCTGCCTTTGCTCCCAATGAGCTTCTCGCCTCTCTCCTTGTCCCCATCTTCTTCCTCTTCGTCGTCTCCTTCTGTGGTGTTGTTGTCCCACCCCAAGGCCTCCCAACCTTCTGGCGTGAGTGGATGTACTGGCTTACGCCTTTCCACTACCTTCTTGAAGCTTTCCTCGGTGTTGCTATCCACGACCAACCCGTGCGATGTGAAGAGGGAGAGTTCGCGCGCTTTGAGCCTCCTTCCGGTCAGTCTTGTGACGAGTACGTGCAATCTTACATTCAACGTTCCGGAGGGTATGTCGAGACTGGCTCAGATGGATACTGTGAGTTTTGCCAGTACTCCACCGGTGATGAGTTTGGTGCCGGGTTCAGCGTTTACTACAGTAACATCTGGCGGGACTTTGGTATCTTTTGCGCATTCATTGTATTCAACTACTTTGTGGTCTATGTTGCCACTTGGATGCGTTTCCGTGGGAAGAACCCCCTCAAGGGTTTGATGCAGAAGAGAAAGTCTTGAAGACTAGGTGGGTAAGAAGGGGTTGAAATAGATTGATACATCGTAATAGAAGTGGTGAGAGTTGTACAGTGGCTTTATAGAATCGATAATCTAATAATTTTATGCCTTGATCTATTTAATCTTGTAACTGTTTAAAGCTTGGCAACTGGTTTTTCCTCCAAAATCTTGGCTTTCAACACTCGTCGCAGAATCTTCCCACTTGGCGACTTGGGAATGACATCCAATATTCTTACGCCACCCTTCAGCCATTTATGCCTCGCCTTATGCTTCTCCACATGTTCATACGCAGCCTTCGTGACATCTTCATCCGAGACACCCTTTGCTTCGTTACTCTTGACAATGAATGCCAGCGGGACTTCACCGGCGCGCTCGTCGACAATGCCAATCACTGCACTATCGGCTATGTAAGGGTGATCAAGGAGATGAGCCTCCAATTCTGCCGGAGCAACTTGATGACCCTGTGACGATTAGCAAGGTATATAGTGATGAGAATATCTATGACATACCTTGACTTTGATGAGTTCTTTGATCCTATCCACCACGAAGAAATGCTCGAAACCTTGGTCTGATTTCCGCACCAGCACTTCGTCACCCGTCCTCAACCAACGGCCATCCTCATGCCACACAAACGTCTCTGCATTTGCTTTCTCATTATGCAAATACCCCAAGACAACATTTGGCGCTTGGACGTATAACTCGCCTGGTTTTTCGTATTGCGTGACTTCCTTGCCGTACTGGTCAATGATTTTGACTTTTACGCCTGGGAGTAGCGAACCCGACGAGCCGAGGAGTGCATCTGCCTCACTCGTGTGGAACACCGATGGTGAAGCCTCGGTTAATCCTATTCCCGTTAGCAGAGGTCAGTGCTAGATTGTGTGAAACGTACCGTAACCTTGACTAATTCTCCATTTGGGATAGAGCTCGAGCAGCTTGGCGATCGTCTCACCGCCTAACGGAGCAGCACCCGAAAAGACAAGTCGGACACAGCTGAGGTCGTACTTTTTGCATTTATCGTGGCTACTCAAGATCTGGACGATGATAGGTGGTACAACACTAAGCTGCTCAATGCGGAACTTCTGAATGGCGGCTAGTAATTGGTCGAGCTGGAAGCGCTGGAGGACGATGATCTCGTCGCCTCGGTATTGTGCGATGTGGGCGATTACCACGAGGCCGTAGATGTGACTAAAGGGTAGTAAACCCAACGCAACTTGTGTGTCTATACCGTCCTGGGCGCGGGTCACACCTTCGAATGTGTGGATCATGAGAGTACATGCTATGACGTTGTAGTGAGAGATCATAACTGCTTTCTAAGAAGTGTTAGATTGCCCAGTAACGAGAGTCGGATACATACTGGTAGACCAGATGTGCCGCTGGAGTAGCAAAGGTAAGCTACTTGTCTCTTGCCCTGTCCGGATGTCCATGCCGGAATAGATAGCGGTGGGAGACTTTGACCCTCCGAGATCAGATCCTCAATCGTTTTGAAGCTTCCTTCGGAGGGAGTCTCAGGTATAGGAAGGAGAAAAATATGCTTCTCCGGGATTCCAACAGCTTTGGCTGCTTTCAGTGCAGTAACAAGCAGAGGTACACATGTGAACAATGCTTTTGCACCAGACGATCGAAGCTGGTGCTCAAGTTCCGAAGCTGAATGCGCTGAGCTAGCGGGCGTGACAATACCGTCGACGCGATGAATCGCGTGAGTAACGGAGATGTAATCAATCTACCATCTGGTGAGCAGTGAACAATACTCTATTGAGTAGAACTTACCGTGTTGAGTGCGTAAATGGCCACGACTCTATCCCAAGCTGTTCCATCGTGCGGTTCAAAACCGACGTTTTTCGCCAGGCCACGCGCGAGGTAGTCAACCCGCTGCGCCACTTGAGCAGCAGTGCGCGACTGCCCTGTTACACCACATGTATATGGACTCTTGGAAGTAGCAAAGGTCCTTCGACCTGCTTGTTCTGTGTTGATAAAGTCTGCTACACTGATGGAATCGGGGATGTCTGAAGGTGTCAATTTCGTGCTTTTGTCTGGATTGAGGAGATACTTACTGGGAAGGCTGGGGACCCAAGGTGGTGGTTGAAACGCCATGGTAACGGAGGTGATTGTACTTGATGCCTAGAGCGTATGATTTGTCTCGGGGAAGTGGCTTGAAGATAGTCTTTATGTACTGTCGATTACCTCGGTATGCGGCTTCAGGTTCCGCGGTCGGACACCGAGGGGATCTGGGGATCGTCTTTGGGGACTTGGACGAGGATAGCCAATTAGAACACGCAGAAATGTAACTGACGTAGTCCTGGAGCACAAAATCTGGGGAAGAGGGGTTGCTGATGAGCTAGGTTACCCTGGAGTTGTTGGTATGTGGGTTGCAAGATGGGGACAACGAAACATTCGGGGCTAATAGGCTTGAAGTATGGTATTCGAAGAAGAGAATACTTTAATTCTTCTTTTCATTTTTGGACTAGACTTGTAGAGGAGCCAAGTTTGAGCGATGTACGTAGTATGGCATATTCTCGTACCAACCAATGGATTGTAACTGAAGGGTAACGGATAATCCTTTACTACTCAGACAGTACGGTCTCTTGCAACGCATCTTTCCGATGATGCATTCATGTCCTGGGGGCACAGCCGACTTTTCAATATATGGGCATCAGTGATGTTGAACTATGGGTTGATTATACAACATGGCTTACCTGCTACCACTTTAGCGAAAAGGGTTGTTTTCCCATCTTTCTGTTAGTCGAAATTCGCTCAATTCATAAATGTTGATCCTCCATTATGAGTCATCAAGTATCAAGGTACTGTGGTCTAGTTGGTCATGACATCTCGTTAACACCGAGAAGGTCCCCGGTTCGAGCCCGGGCAGAACCTCACTTTTTCATTTTTGATCTTGACTTTTTATCCAAGATCATCTCCATGTTACCTGCATGCCATAATGAATGAACCAAGGAGCTGAAAAGTACTGTCGTTGATTGCAGACTAGTGCTTTATTACGTTTGGATAGTATGTGCCCAGTGATATTAAATCCTATACAACCACACTGTGCAACTTTATACCCAGTGACCCTACACAGAAATCTTCCTCTTAGCTCTAGACAAAGTCTCAGCAACTCGTCTCGCAATATCCGACTTTTTGCCCAATATCCATAACCCCTTAACGCACTCCTCCGCCCTCCCCAGTCTCTCCTGCCTCCCACACCCGGATCTACTCGCCTCACTAAGCCAATAATTCCCCGCCTTGGAAAACGCCCTGATCAGAATAACCGTCCACGGCTCTGTAAGAATCATACTCTCATTGAGAGCGTGGTGGAACCCGGACGCTGTAGTTGCACCGGGGGCTGTTACGCGCGCTAGCTCCGAGAGTTCTGTTGAACTGCACTCACGCAGACGGAGAACCCAGTTATTGCTTTTGCGCGCGTCGCTGTATGTAGAAATGCCGAGGTTGTGAGTATCGATGTGCTCGATTAGGTCGGCGAGGAGAAGCGTGCCGAGATGCCAGTGGGCTGAGATGCAGAGGAACCAGCTTTGGATACGGCCAGGTATTTCGTCGTAGTTTTCCAGAAGTTCTCTGAAGAATGTGCCGCTGTTATTCGTTAGATTTAGTTTCTACGATTCGTGGATAAACCTACTGCGTCATGTTCCAGTATCTGTACACTCTGGCAGACCTTTCAATAAACTCCTCGACCTTCTCCTTCTTCTCGCCAAGTCTCAGAATGTTTTGCAAGTAAGCCACATGTCGAAACATCAGTACTTTGACCGGCGCAGATCTTGTGACTGCTTCCGCTGCTTCTTCGTAAGAACACGGCCAGTGGACTACCAACTTGGGCTTCTCTAAACTGTCCTGTATGAAAAGAGGGACATTCCAGTCTGTGTCCCCGCGAGCGTCATCATGTTGGCTGTTTGCGTCGACAACAACAACTGGTCTTTCGGCCATAGACGAACTAACCGTATCAAACATGACGGTTAACCAGTACAATAGGCTAATCGAGCCTCTGTCTTCGGTGCTCATCGTTGATGATGTATTTGGCCGTTTCTTGCTTCGGCTAGTGAATATTCCTCTTTGCTCCGCATCATATCGATATTTGAGATTATGCATCTTTCGCGCCGCCCTCTCCATATAGATCGGCGGACCATCGTTCTCGATTATATCGGCAATCTCATCGGCAACCAACTCTGCGTCGTATTCTCCTTGGAAGTCAGGTTCGGCAACATCACCATCCTCATGAGCGAGCGGCTTCTGAGTAAGTCCAAAGATCATCTCCGCGCAAACAACACGAAAAGACTCGACATCAGCAACATCGTCGAGAGCCCTTCGCGCCTGATCCCACAAATTCCGCTGCAGATTTCGATCAAACTCTTCTGTCATGTCATCCATAAACTCGCTTAGCAGATTGTCGGCAAGAGAGGGGTATCGTTCCTTTTGTCGTCGCGATCCCTGGGCCCACTGTGTAGCGAAAGCCATGATGGATAGATGAAGAGCCTTTGCCGTTTTCGATTCTTCTTGTCTTGATATTCGGATGAGTTGTGTTGATTGCGCCGCTTGATCGAGGTTTAGCGTTCGGCGAAGGAGTTTGTTTGTCCATGAGGAGCCCCATTCTGCGAAACTGCTCGGCTTGTTGAAGTCCTTTTGTCTTCCGAAGGGGCATGTGACTTCGTTCAACCAGCAAGAGAGGTTATGTTCGAGGACGTCGTGGTAGATCTGTAAAAGTTTTGTGGAGATAAGTTGGTTGTTGGACCGTGCCAGCATTGATTGATCCACAGAGAATGATGACAGGGAACTGCTTTGTGTGTCACTCCAGGTATTAGACACACGGCGGCGTTTCCTCCTGGTGTCCCAGTCTCTCTCATTTGCTGTACCGGCAGGACTAGATGACAGAACAAGCGACTGTTCGGGTTCTATAGGACTGATTATGGGTAATCGTGAAATGTCGAACGCGTCGAATTGTTCTGGTGGTTCTTGCGTTGCCGACTCTTTGAAGAATTCCCAAGGTTCCCTCAAACATTCTGATGGTTGCTCGAACTGCTTGAAAGAGACGCCGTGGAAGTTATTATCCAAATGATTAGGCTCTTGAGGCTTGAAATTGAAGGCCAAAGTGTCAAGAGAGCTGTCCAGAAATGAGGGCACATCTAGGTCTTGCAACCCAGCATCAATATCTGAAAATATCGGCACAGACGGTAGCGATTGTGGAATATATGATGTCGCAGTTGACTCCGCATCAAGGCTCATATCGTCGCGAACCACCGAAGCCACAGGCGATGGGCGGCTCTTCTCTGTCGATGAGCTTCTCGTTGGGATCACACACTCGATACCAGCTTCTCCACGAGCAGCAGCAGCTAAAGCATACTGAATCTGAATTTGCGTCCACGCCCAATTCATGGTACACCTTTTATGAGTTTTGGTACAATAAGAACATGGTGATGGCTGGGTTAGGGGAGCTGTCAAGTGGTTAGTATTTGCGCATTTGAGTGCGGAGAAGACTCACGCTTCTCTCCAACAATCAACCTCCCGCCGCGCAGAGGATCCATGTTTTTGGGATACTCCAAAGGCTTCGCATCGCAGCCTCGTTTAGACTTTCTACACTGATCGCAGGCATATTGTGTTCTTTTCATGATGTGAATATCTCGAGTTGAGCGGATAAAAGATGTTGGAAAACGAGATGCGGTGCAGGAAAAAAGAGTGGGCAAAGTCTTGTTTATTAGTTGATGAATCTTCAGCCTAGGCTCGCTAACCCCAGAACCCCCCACATGGCGACGTAGTAGCTCCGGATCCCCGGATCAAAAGACTCCCCCGCATTCTTTGCTATTTTGGTTTAGATCGAGTGTCAATCTTGGTTCCGGTCATTGACTACCGGACCAGGATGGGAGTTTGGTTCTGTTATTGGGTGACGAAGGACGATCCTCGGGTTGATGGAGCTGTAGATCATGAGGACGACAAAGTCTTTAGTTAAGCACTAGATCGGGGGGATATTTGTATCTGGGTCAATGTGTGGAAATGAGTCTTGGTTGCTATGAAACGACTGCCTAAGCACAGAATACTCGACTTCCGGCTGACCTTATTGTATATCCCTTTGCTAAGCACAGAATACTATAAAGAAAAAGACTACAGAATCGCTTTGTACACCTCCGTCTCAACATCAACCCAAAGGCCCAACACCTTTGTATCTGCAAACGGTAGAATCTGAGTACATACAATCCCAGCAACGCCATGCTCACGATCAGCCCACCACCAAAGATTAGCCAAACCCGCCCACTGAGCAGTACTCTTGGAGCGTCCCGAGGAACCGCCATTGCTAAGGAAGAACGTCAATCCCCAGCCCTAAAAATGTCAGTCAGCTTCTCATCTTCAACATTCACGTGGTGGTTTAACTATACCTGAGGAGGATTGCCATCGACAGGATAAAGCTCCCCGATCGGATTCGTCAAGTCCGGCTTGGAAGCGGGAATAGGCTGACGAGCAAGATTGGGAAACTTCTCGGCGCTGTTGCTAAACATGTGATCAACCGTCTCCTTTCGTAGAATCTGGTTACCCGTTTTGGGACATGTTCCGCCGTTGAGGAGCATAGTGAGGACCTCTGTCAAACATTAGCATAAGCATAGCTGAGGGCAGATTCACCTACTCCCGTACTCCTGCGGCTGCGCAAACATGCCTGCGCCACCGCTGTTAAAGACTGACGCAGCTTCAGATGCATTGTCGGGATCGATTACCAGAGGAAGACGCTGGAGGTGATCGCGTGCTCGAAGGGTACCATCTGGATCCCGTTGGTGCATGGAAGCCAGCTTAGAACGCATGGCGTGGCCAGGGAACATGGTCATGTTTTTGATGCCAAGAGGTTGGAAGACGTGTTGCTGAAGATAGTCGTTGAGACGCTGCCCTGTTACACGCTCAAGGGCTATGCCGGCCCAATCGATGCCGACCTGAGATGTTAGCAGATAGCCATTGAATCTGTCGGGCAACTTACACCATACTCCCAGCCTTCGCCAGGTTGGAAAAGAAGGGGAAGTGTAATGTCCTCAATCCTACCAGAAAACTCATCCACTCCAGCGGGACGACTCCAATCTCTGAGTCGCTCGTTGAAGAACGTATAACCAAAACCAGCCGTATGAGTCAGCAACATCCGAAGAGTAATAACATTCCTCTTATCCTCCAAACTCCCGTCTTTTTTCGATACCTTGAGCTTCTTGAGTTCAGGACAAAGATTCTCCAGATGATCTCCATCGTCAAGCTTCAACTTTCCCTGCTCCACAAGCTGCATGCAGGCAACCCCTGTAAGCATTTTTGTGCATGAAGCGATCCAGTAGACATGGTCCAGAGTCATGGGTTCTTGAGTTCCTATGCCTCGTGTGCCTGCTGAATGGGCGAATATCTCGCCGTTCTTATCAACGACTACAACGGTCGCACCGGGGATGCCGGTCTTTTGATCTACGCAGGCATTGTCAATTATACCTTGCAGCTTGGAGGTAGTTTGTGAGGTAAGAGGCATGATTGATGGATACTGGTTTGTGGGGATGGGGAGACGAAATGCAGTTGGGTAACTATTCTGAAAAGTGTAGTGATGTCACTGATAGCTATTTATGTTCCAGCTGATGCTACGTCTCTTCCAGATAACCTTTGGGGCCAAGCATGGCGCAATGAACGCTGTCTTGGTACCGTGAGTACTGCATTGTCGCTGTAAGTCAGCCGACAAAATCTCCCGCAACCAAACCCACAAACCCCACGCAGATCCATTACTTTATTCTGTCACTCCCTTCAGCGGCTTCAATTCCGCGCCCCCGCTCACCCCGCGCCAAGTTCTCCCTGTGTCGATCCTTTCCGCAATCTCTGCGGAGCCGAGTCCGCAGCATGTGCACAGACTCTAATTGAGGCCAGACTTGGCCTGTTTCCATTTAGATTTCGGCAGTTGGTGAACATGTGAGGATCCGGGGAATCTGGGGGCTGGTGGTTTGCGGGGAGACAACATGTCATGTAACATCGATGAACTCAGTTTCTTGCGAGTGATAGTTTACAACTGCCTGTTTGGTGTATCGCAAGTTGCATTGGAGTCGTACCATATGCGGCTTCAGCTGCGCGATGCCGCGGACGAGAACCCGCTCCTTGCATTCCTTGTGATTCATGTGTGATGGTGCGTCTTGCAGAGTTCACAACTGGTGCCATTGGACTGTGGAAACGATGTATGAGAGGGGAAGAATTAAGATTAAAAGACCATGTCATTCCTGTAATGCTCAGTATCATTCATCGAGTCTTATTATTAACATCAATATCGTATTCATAACATACAGTCTTCAAGACATCTTTAATTATTTCACAGTGAACCACAATGGGTGAACCAATTCCTCTGTCCCACAAGAAGTTCAACACCGAACTTACTGATTACTCCATCGCTCACCATGACGACACGGGCCCCTACGCCGATAACCTCGAAGTAGATGCTCTGATTGTAGGCGCCGGCTTCGCAGGTATCTTTATGCTCAAGACCCTCCGTGATCGCGGCTACAAGACCGTGATCTACGAAGCTGGCAATGACACCGGGGTATGACCCTCCATTATGATTACGATACCTGACTAATGTATGGCAGGGCACCTGGCGATGGAACTGCTACCCGGGTGCAGCCGTTGACTCGGAAGTACCGGAATATGAGTTTAGTTGGCCCGAGGTCTACAACTCGTGGACTTGGTCAACTAACTACCCCAACTACTCTGAACTTCGAGCTTACTTTGACCATGTTGATAAAGTCATTGGTATCAAGAAGGATTGTGCCTTCAACACTGTGGTTGTGGGTGCCAAGTTTGATACTGATAGTGGACGTTGGCATATCCGTACACAGGATGGTCGCTTGGCTAAAGCCAAGTATCTTGTTCTAGGCACTGGATTTGTACGAACCACCAAAACCTACATCTGCTACAGTTGCTAACATACCCAGGCCGCCCGTCGCTACATCCCTGACTGGCCAGGAATGGATAAGTTCAAGGGAACCATTCATCACTCCTCCTTCTGGCCCGACGAGGAAGTCAACGTGACAAATAAACGCTGCGCAATCATCGGCACCGGCGCATCCGGCGTTCAGATAACTCAAGCTTGGGGTTCTAAAGCCGGCCACGTCAAGGTCTTCCAGCGAACCCCCAATCTCGCCGTTCCCCTTCGCCGCAAGCATCCCACAGCTGAAGAACAGAATCTAGCCAAGAAGTTCTATCCCGAGCTGTACCGATATCGCGAGACTAGTTTTGCCGGCTTCCATTATGATTGGTACGAGAAAAATACCTTTGACGACACACCTGAGGAGCGAGAGGCCTTCTATGAAAAGGTTTGGGGTGAAGGAGGTTTCAGATATTGGGTCGCGGTGTACAAGGATAACTTGTTCAATGCGGAGGCCAACAAAGAGTCGTACAACTTTTGGGCCAAGAAGACTCGCGACAGAATCGGCGACCCTAAGAAGAGAGATCTTCTTGCACCAGTTGAGATGCCTCATTTCTTCGGAATCAAGCGGCCTTGTTTGGAATACAATTACTACGAGCAATTCAACAGGACCAATGTGGATGTGGTGGATATCAAGAACAACGCCATCAAGGAGTTTACCGAGACAGGAATCACGCTGGAGGACGGCACACATCATGAGTTTGATGTTGTTGCTGTTGCTACTGGTTTTGTAAGTCCTGTGTATTTTTTGTATGACAGAAGCTAACTGAGATAGGATGTTGTTACTGGTGGTAAGTGATGCAGCAGTACAGATACGTTGAAGGTGCTGACAGATGTAGTGATGACACAGCTTGGTTTACAGAGCATCGACGGAGCCGAACTCGAGAAGGAGTGGAAAACAGGCGCAAGGGTATGTGACCCATCCCATGAGTCTCAGTTACTGACAGATCCACAGACCTATCTCGGTGTCACAACCCCAGGCTATCCCAACATGTTCCACATCTACGGCCCCCACGGCCCAACTTTGCTCAGCAACGGGCGTAAGTAACCCCTAACTCACTTGTAACATACTGACTTCCCTAGCCACAACCGTCGAGGTCCAAGGTCGCTGGATCGTAGACTGTATCGACAAGATCAACCACAACAACATCAAATACATCAACCCTGAAAGCAAAGCAGCAGATGAATGGAAGCAGCACATTCTTGATCTGAACAATCTCAGCTTGTTTCCCACTACTCGGTCAACGTGAGTCTACATTCATTTATGGCGTATCTGTACTGACTATCCTAGATATATGGGTGGGTCTATTCCTGGAAAGGTGTATGAGCCTGTTTGTTACGCTGGTGGTATTCCGCGATATAAGAGGGAGATCCGGGAGGCACTTGATACGATGAAAGGATTTGAGATTGTCAAGAATACGGCCAAGTGAATTGTCAGGATGACTCTGTAGATTAGCTCAACTCAATTCAAAGTCAAACATCCTTTGGTATGACCGTCATCGATCCATTGCTAAACACAAACATAAAACACTTTTGAGAGCTCATCCACCAGGCGTCCAACCATTAGCACACCAGCTCTCGGGACTGATATCAGGCCAATACAGACCCTGCGATCCATCGTGGTACATTGACGCATCAATGAACTGCAAATCCAAAACAGGCTGCGACAAAAGTTCTTGCAACGAGGGCTCCGACAGCGCCATCCCAGCGGTAGCATTCGCAAACGCAGGCCCGACATCGATCCCCTCCAAGGGCATCAACCCTGCATTAGAGACATCATAGTTCCCGCGCCTCGCCTCAACAGCCGTCATGCAAACTTTCATAGCATCAAGATGTCGACAAAATTCCTCGGCAGAGAAATTCCCATTCTCTTTCAGTTGCGTCAGAAACTGCGCCGCCGACTCGAATTGTTCCTTGTCGCTGCGGCATTCCTTGCTGTCGATGAGGCTGGATATCGCGAGCACGGTGGCGGCCGAGAAGAGATACTGCGTGTAGAAGTAGTCGAATGTGGCGAAGGATCCGTCGACCCAGCAGTCGATTAGAAGCCGGCAGGAGTGCCGTGCGCAGCGGACGCAGGCTTCGGAGAGGGTTTTTGCGGATATTGGGATTTGAGGCGATGTTTGAGGTTGCGTATCCCATGCTGCGACGTGGGTTCGGAGGACATGAAGGAGGATAGGACGGGTTGCAGTGATGGCGATCTGGTTTGTTAGAAAGGTCAATGTATGAATGAGCTACTCACCTGATTGAAGTATAAGTGTAGTGATAAAGGCTTTGGACTTGGTTCAGGAGCATCAGTGGGTTCAATGTGCAGATGAGGTGGAAGTTCTTCTACAAAAGCACGAAGATCCTTCAACGCCTCTTGCACCCGCTGCGACAAAGTCTTTTGCTGCGGTTTCCTTGTATATATTGAATTGATGACCCGCGCTGCAAGTTGCGCGAGACGAATACTAGCGATGAAATACGAAGAGTCTCCAAAGTCATCCGACGGGACGTCCAGGACAGGGTCGGTAGGTAGGTCAACTTCAATGTCTTCGTTGCGAATCGCCACCGGGTGGCCAAGCCTCGACGCCCACATACGGTCGAAGCTATACGCGGTCCACCAGACTCGATTCCGATGTTCTCTCGCACCGGCGTCGCGTAGCTGGGATTCGGGGACGTTGAGATGGAGACCCATTACGACGGATACTCGGACTGAGGAGCCGGCGAGAGTGTAGGCTGTGTACCTACGGTTGAGAGCGAGAGAGTAAAAGGACTGGAAGGTCAGTTGAGATCTGATACGTAACGTTGGATGAACTTACGAGAAGTAGGCGGACTTCGATGGCGTCAATACGTGGTCGCTCACTAATGATTCGCAGAATCCGAGTAGCTCTCGCAAAGTACGCCATCCCAGGAAAGTTTCTATCCTTGGCGGCGGTTCGAGTAGAATACATCTCACCGATAGCAAAAAGAACCCATAGTTTACTCTTCAAAAGCGCGTCCGTCGAGTGCGGGTTCAGAATCGTTTGCTCGAGACCCTCAAGGATCTGACTCCGACGAACGATGTAGTAGGTTCGACTGACATGCTTCAATGCAACATTAACGAGTAGTCGAGCCCTGGATGGAATAGGCCAAGGACACTCTTCATCCGAAAGTGCGAGGAGTGTCTCATCAGGCGCGTAGTTGACTCTTGGGATATGACTGTGTCCAGGCTCTGAGATAGCCTGACGAAAACGTGTAGCAAAGGCTGCATCTGAGGCTTCACCGATCAGAACAGGTGTGTGAAGAACATTCATATCAAAGAACCACGGTCGCTCCTCAAGTAGTGTTCCTTGAAGGGTTGATGAAGCTTCTGGACCGGAGGCGATTGGCGGATCGATAGTGTCAGCTTCTGGACGAGGTTTTGGATCTACATTTTGATTACGAAGGCGTTGGTTCTCCGCCACCAAATCGTCAATGTATCTACACATGTTAATGAGATGACAACGGAGATGGAGGTTGACATACTGTTGGCTGACTTTGACCAATCTGTTCTTGCGCGGATATGAACATTCAGCACCTTTACTCGCCTGATGACAATTTTGACAAGGCTGACCACCAGAGCATTTAACTTTACGCGCATGACACCGCCGACAACTATATCCATTAGTCAAGGATCTCAACGCCAGAATGATTTCACCTACGCTGTAGACTTTGTCTTGCGCTGTCGCTTCCCAGTGACAGTAGACGAACCCGCATCATCCCTCTGCTGCTCCGATCCTGAATCCTCATGAGAAGTCATGACGGGAGATATTCTGATTGTCTAATTGGACCAGCGGTGTGATGTCGTGTGACCTTTAGACGCGTATGGAAAAGTATTGCATGATGCCGACATTTGCACGGCGAAGAATTCGATTGCCCGCGATGAGTCAGCAGACGGACTTACTCCTTATGGTAAGACCTCGGCAGGGAAGACCGGGGAGTTGAGCACGACGGCCGATATAGGCGGGAATTGCACGGTTACTGTCATGGAACAAGGGATATGACTCTTGGAAGGTCCACTTTGCAGTCATGAAAGAGTTTGTTTTTAGATGCATTGGCAGTGAGGGGAACTCTGTCATGTAAATATTTATGTATAAAAGCTGTGGTTTTGGTTGTTTTGTTAAGAATAGGCCAGTTCTCACCATTCATTCTTCAATATGGAGAATCAACAAAAGTCCGAGCAAGCATTAGAAGCCCCCGAAACACCATTACCGCCAGTCCGAGCCATCGATGACGACGTGGCCGAGATACCTTCATGGAGAAAATGGGTCATCCTCTTTGTCATCTGTTGGATGCCACTCCCAATGACATTTTGGAGCACAGCCATCATGCCCGCCACCATCGAAGTTGCCTCTGACCTAGATATACCAGTCACTACCATCAATACCATCAACGCGGGCGTGTTTGTCGCACAGGCCCTGTCCGGGTTGATATGGATGCCGATTAGTACAATAATTGGTCGTCGCTCCGCATATCTAGCGGCGAATATTGTTCTTTGCTTATGTGCTATCGGATGTGCCGTGGCGCCGAATTTGCCTGGTTTCGCATCTCTCTGGATCTTGGGCGGGACCACGGGGCCGTTCTTTTTGGTAGCGGGACAGACAATCCTGGCTGATATCTTTGATCCAGTGTGTATCTTTGCCTGAGTATGCGGACTCGTGACTAATTCGTGATAGACAGCACGTGGAACAGCTGTTGGCTTTTTCCTGGGCAGTTGCGTCTCTACAAACTCAATCGGTAGGTCTACCAAGCCTCGTACAACGGTTTTACTAAGTCCGTGTAGCGCCTCTCGTTGGGAGTATCATTGCGACGTATACCAGCTGGAGAGTCATATACGGCGTTGAAGCAGGCATGTCTCTGTTTGGGCTTATTCTATCCTTTTTCTTCATCCCTCGAGCAAGCGAAGTTGAAAACCCAAAGATTGCGCAAACTGCACGGCCTCGCACACCGAAAGAGATTCTTCAGACATTTAACCCGATGCATGTGTTTTGCCAGTTCGTGCATCCAAAAATTATCCTCGCTGTATGTATACTCCATCTCATGTGACGCATACGCTTATACGTGTAGAATATTGCATGCGGTCTTTTGGGTTTCAATCAATACGGTATACTGAGTTCCGTTCGTCGCGTAATAAATCCTCGCTTCAACTTGACATCTCCCTTGTCCAGTGGTCTCTTTTACCTAGCCCCAGGCGCTGGGTTTCTTGTTGGAAGTACGGTAGGAGGTAAGGTCTCTGACGTGGTGGTCAAGAGATACATGCGAAAGCGTCATGGACAAAGAGTCCCCGAGGATCGGTTGAACAGCAGTTTGCCGAGTATTCTTATCATACTGCCGTTAGGAACCCTGCTATATGGATGGAGTGTGCAGAAGAGGCTCGGGGGAATACCACTGCCAGCTTTGAGCGCTTTTATTGAAGGATTTGGGCTTATGAGCTCATTCAGCGGGTTGAATACATATGCTGCAGGTAAGCTGAACGATCATCAAAAAAGGCTACGCTAACTTTACTCAGAGGTTCGACCGGCGCATAGGACGGCTGTTATCACGGGAAAGTATGTGGTACAGTATAGTTTCGGTGCGATGAGTGTTGGTGGAGTGGTTCCCATGATTAACGGGATTGGTGTTGGCTGGGCGTTTACTGTTAGTAAGTATATCGTCTATCAAGCATTCAGGGCTGTGCTAACCAGATAAAGTTACATCTTTATCCATGATTGCTGGAATGCTGGTCTTGTTGATAGCAAGGTGGAGCAAAAGTTGGAAACAGTAAACCTAAACCAAAACTCAAGTTCACCAACGGTCTTTACTTTGAGACATCAAGATGAATACAAGACATGTCGTATCTTGACAATGAAGATTTGCAGGGGAGACAGATCCAGATAGTTTGGATCAAGGAAAGAATAATTGGTAAGAGGACTATGTATACAAACTCGGGACCGAGAATAGACAAAAGTTTTCTTTTTACTAGTACCCCCGCGATACGACCTCCCCAAACACCAACGCCACGACAGCACATTCTAGCCAAATACGCTCGCCGCTACTGTAGCAACAAACCTTGTATCCAATCTCACCAAAACACCGACGGAATTTGGCTCACATTCCCCCAATATCGCATTCGCTTCCCCGCGCCAAGGCTTAGACATCGCCAGCTAACCCCAGATCCACGCTGTCTTGTTGGCTGGATCTAACCTTTAGCCAACGATGAAAGTTCCCGTGACACTGGTCGTGCTAGTCAGAGGCCGTTCGACCTTTCACATGGGGCCTGCCATTGCGGGTTCATAAGGCTGGGCTAATCGCCGTTACACTCTGTGTCTTGACTTTGCCCATCCTCTAATCCTTCATTTCAATATGCATCTTAGAATTGCCCACCAACTAGCCCTTGTTTCCGCCTTTGCAGCTTTTGCTCTGGCCCAAGGTAGTGATCCATACGTACCTGTCTACACACAATGTCCTTCAGACTTGAAGATCCGCAAATCCTCAGACGTAGGTGTATCCATCCCCACTCTACCACCAAAATTGACATTTCAAGGGCTTATCCGACCAAGAGAGCTCATGGAGGGAGCAAAGAGCTAAGAAAATGCTTCCTGATTTGGAAGACTACCTCAAACTGGCAAACATCTCTGGTTTTGATGTGTCGACCTATCTCAAGAAACTTAAAGATGATGTACCCATCGTCGGCCTTTCTGTCTCAGGCGGTGGCACGCAATCTGGTATTGGAGGTCTAGGTATCTGGCAAGCATATGATGCTCGCTCAGATGCTGCAAAAGCTGCTCGGACCGGAGGTTTGACGCAACTTCTCTCGTACATCACTGGGCTTAGTGGAGGCGGTGCTGTTACAGTCTCGCTACTGTGAGTCCGCTGTTCAACCATCGAAACAAAGTGCTAACGTTCTCAGCGCCGCGAACAACTTCACCACAATTGACAACCTCAGAAAAGCAACAAACTTCTCAGCTTCATACGCAGCAGGTCCAGATGGTAACCAAACTGATTTCTTCAACACCATTTTCGAGAACATAGGCGCTAAGGATGAATCCGGCTTCCCCGTTTCCGTCGCCGACGCCTTTGGCCAGTTCTGGGGGACCTGGCTACCCGAGGATATGCTCTACGGCAACTACTCCGACTTTGCCGACAACGGCACCGCGTTTAATTCTGGCGACGCGCCAATGCCGATCATGACTTTCGCCGAGGTCGTCCCTGGCAAGTCTCCGGAGATTGGAAAGCTCATGTATCCAGGTCTCAACAGATCCACGCTCTTCAACTTGACCTCGTATGAAGTTACGCCGTTTGAGTTTGGGAGCTGGGTTGGTGGAAGAGTGCAGGCCTTCATCCCTACGAAGTACTTGGGAACTGCCATGTCCGATGGCAAACCGCAGAACAAAAGCAAGTGCGTTGAGGGATTCGACAAGATTACGCTGATGCAAGGGACCACGACGAACGCATTTACGGCTTGGTTTATTGACACCTTTTACGGTATTCCTGTGTTTGCCAAAAGATGGCTTGAGGAGAGACAACAGGTGAACCCGGATATCAACGATGTTCCTATCCCGAGCGATCAAGATGATAATCCACTCGTTCAACTTGTCAACTCTACAGCTCAGTACTTCGACTTGACCTTCAATGAGTCGCTGTGGGCTACCTACCCCAATCCATTCGAGGACTATAGCGATGATATGGAGGGTGTCTCGGAACTTCTTCTTGTGAGTTGACCTGTGCAGACAATGATGCATTGCTAATCTTAATCTGCCAGGTTGATGGCAGTCTTGCTCTGGATAGTAATCCTCTTCGTCCTTTGATCATTCCTGAGCGTAAACTTGACTTGATCATTGTGTATGAAGCTTCATCCGATGCAACAAACTCGTGGGTCAACGGTACAAACCTAATTAGTTCGCCTAACATTTCCTTTCTTTTAAACATCACTAACATATAGTAGACACCGCCCTAGTCGCCTCACAAGGCAACATCCCGTTCCCCAAAATCCCCGATGTTAACACAATCGTTGCCCAAAACCTCTCTTTCCAACCAACATTCTTCGGCTGCAACGCCAGCGACGACACGCCTCTTCTCCTCTGGCTGCCCAACGCCCCCTGGACAGGCTACACCAACTACTCGTACACCCAAGCACAATTCACCAACACCCAACTTGACATCGCCCTTGACAACGCGTTCCAAATAGCAACGTACGGCAACGGCAGCGTGGATGAGAACTGGCCTGCGTGTCTTGCCTGCGCGGCTATAAAGGGCTCGCTGCGACGGGTTGACATTGATTTGCCTGAGCAATGCGATGAGTGTTTCAAGAGACATTGTTGGAATGGAAGTACGAGTTCCAGAAAGGCTACGGCAGCAGACTTTGATCTTAAGCCTAGGCTTGATCAGGGGTTGAGCTTTAGTAAGTGGAATGAGTCGGATTGGGAGAAGGAGATGCTGCAGAGTGATGGAGGTGATGATTCGGCGGGATCAAAGGTTGGGAGTCATTTTATTGGGCTTTTGGTTTCAGTTGTGGCTATTGTTTATTTACTGTAGATGGCAATATGCGAGTCAGGATATATTTTATAGCTAGCTTGCATAAATGTGTTGGGGTTTACGTTCAACGTTGTGGGAGCTCATGCCCATAGGTGTCTATCTGCCTTACTTATTACGGCCTGTCTGAGGGCCGAAAGAAACCTCAATTGTTCGATTGATATCCATTGTTCCCCAGTTTACTACTAGACGTATAGAAGTGGTGGATTCATCGCAATAGTGACGGTGTTGAAAGAAAGGTGTATCTGAGGGCGTCGTCAATGGTGCCCTAATGTCGCGAATTTGATGTGTATTTCTTTTATCTTGAAACCTTGATTCATCCCAAAGGGGTAGTCAATCAGGTCAGCTCAAAGTCGATTAACGAGTAGTGTCTTAGCAGCCCACTCCTAAGCCTCGCGCCCAGATCACAATTATCAGCACTTACCCAAACAAAGCAAATTGTCTGCATTCTCTACCTTACCGGCCAAACCCACCGTAAACTGCTTACCAGCTTTTGTCATCCTTTGCCGATATTTCGTAGTGAACCTCAAGTGAACATCGGGATTAGATAAGCACTAGAAAGTACACTCTTTGGTAGCTATGTGGGTTTTATTAGGCTGTTATGCGCTACTTTTGCTAGCCCTGAGTGCTTGGCAAATTTGAATTACTGCAATATCGCCCAATGGAGGCAGCCAAGGGGTTTTGCTTACTTGTCACCTTTATGCAGGATGGACAACATGAAGTATGTAATATACCAGTTGATAATCACTGCGACGTGTGATGGCAAACTCAATAAGGTTCCAAGGAGACAAGCCGGCAGCTCGGCACCAGCATATCCACTCGACATAGATCTAAATGCTGACAATGAAGCGACCTGAGCGGTGGAGCTTCCACCTTCGGACGTTCTCAAGACCGCCTGCAGCGTTGGACACTTTCAAGACCTCGGATGATGCGAAGTGTACAATATTGTTTGGGGTTCTCGCTTCCACCAACCGATATGACTGGCCCAGTCGCCAGGTGACTCTGCCTCGGGGCACAATGGATCTCTCAGGCTGACGTGAGCTTAGCTACATCAAAGCACCCCAAAATAGTCATCGACAGCGCTAGCATCAACGGGTTGTTACAGAATACATCATAGCTTATGGCAGTCATCACAAGTCCTGCTGATCCCTACCTTTCATAGCCTAGTCTTCGGCCCGTCGCTTCCAAATCTCAGCGAGTTCCAGGCTAGGAGGACGCCATTGACTAGAACTAACTGTCCAATTCAAATCAAGGAAGTCCGCGTGCTGTGGCACGGACAATCTCCAGGGGGTCATAAATATCAGCTGTGGCCCAGTGGAAATATCCCATCAACTACATCGACACAAACATGGCCGCTACTAATGGAGACTCGGGCAAACTGCCCCAAAAGACCCGTGAGGTACAAAACAACCACATGGACTCTACCATCTGGAATGAAATAAAGCTCAGACCCGATGATATCATAATCAGCACTTTTGCAAAGTCAGGCACAACTGTAGGTGACCCTCTCATTGCATCGACGCTCGCTAACCTCCTCCAGTGGATGCAACAGATTGTTTCGCAGCTCCTCCACGAGGGTGATCCCACTGTCCCTGCTGGTGTCCTCTCACCATGGGTTGATCTTCGCATCGTGCCCAGAGAAGTAATGCTCGGCATGATAGAAAGCCAGACTCACAGGCGCTTCATGAAGAGTCATCTTCCCGTCGACAGTATTACCTGGGATCCTAAAGTGAAATACATCTTTGTAGGCCGCGACGGTCGCGATATGGTCTGGAGCTTGCATAATCATTTCTACGCCGCTACTCCGGCGTTTTACAGCTTCTTCCAGGATACTGGATACGACGGACCACCTCCTCAGCGACCCAGCGAGAATCCACGAGATATGTTTATCGATCTTATCGAGGACGATAACCGCCCGTCGCTGAACTGGCCCTTTTGGAGCCACATCCGCGGGTGGTGGAACATCCGTCACCAACCCAACCTATTGATGATCCACTTCAATGACCTCAAGGCTGACCTCGAGGGTAACATGCGCAAGATCGCAAAATTTCTCGAGATTCCTGATCTGCCCGAGGACAAGTTCAAGGCTGCACTAGAACACTGCACGTTCGACTGGATGAAGGCCCATGCAGAGCTTGCGTCGCCGCCGCAGGCTGAGGTTGCGTGGGAGAATGGCGCGCAGGATTTCATAAACAAGGGTTCGAATTCTCGATGGAAGGACGTGTTGTCAGAGGAGGACTGTAGATTGTATGAGGAGAAAGCAAGAGAGGAGCTTGGTGAGGAGTGTGCGAACTGGCTACAGAACGGTGGCGATATTAAATAATTTCACCCATTTCTTATCCACTATCAAGCCTGGTTACGGATTCCAATGGGTAAATTTGAGAGATGCGTCCATGTCTATCATGCTTTGTTTTGACGATGATGGTTTACTTGTAGTCTACCAGCCTTTGAAGAAGCATGGGACAGAACCGATAGTTAAAAAAAACTTCACACATTGATAAATCACATGTCCGCCCAAAACAAGTCATCATTAAAAAGAATCCATTTATCATATAGCCCATTCATAGGCCTGCCATCCCCCCAAAAATGACTCCAACGCTATTTCAGTAATAAGCTATTCCTTGATAAGAACCCACACTGGTATAGTTCATTTGGTTCATCCCATACCCCAAATTCTGGCCAAATGGACCAGCCATTAAACTAGTATTTTGGGGGTAGTAACACCCAGCCATAGCACTTTGCCCAGTCCATTGCTGCTGGTAAGCAGCAAGAGCAAAAGCCTGTTGCGGTGATATCTCTGCAGACCTGGGGTAAGGCACTGCTCCGTAGCTGCCTGGACTGGCTGGCGGAGACAGGTACCCCTGGGTCAGAGAGGGACAGGTCGGAATTGAGGCTGCGGCCATACGAGACCCGCAGCCTGGTAGTTGTTTCCGATATCCCGATTTGCGGTATATGGCTTTGCAAAACCCCCTGTCCTTCTTTCGTCGATGGTAGATGACTTGGTGCTCGCCAGGGACCAACGGATTAACAAGGACCCGGGCTGGCCCAGCCTCACGGTACGAATTGTTGTGGTATCTGCCGTTGAGGCACAGAGGGTACTCGAGCCAGGGGCCAGTTGTATTGAGTGGTAGCCGCTCCTTGTTGTAAAACAGGTGCGGGTACTTGGCCCCTGGTGAGACTACCTCTGGTACCTGCTTGGCCTGTTTGCGGACCTCATATGCAGGGATTCGCTTGAGCCATGGGTCATCTTCTAGGTCTGGGAGTGAATAGTATGAGCACTCGGACGAACCATCATCCATTTCGTTGTCAGACACCTTCATATGGGACATCTCCTCGTCCAAATCGTGAAGAGAAGGCATCTTGGTTAGATGAGAGTGAGAGTAAAAGAGTACCGAGTAGCTTATCTCGAAGATATATAATCTTGAGTTTTGCTGATGTTTAATTAATAGAGAGTAGTTTATTTGCTATGATACTGTATTCTTTGCTGATGCTAATGTCGTCAAGAAGTAAAAGGAGAAGATAAAGCGAAGACGAAGACTGTGACTAGCTCCGTAGCGATCGGTTTGTCTGACAAGAGCTTGGTGTAGAGATTGATTTGGAGCGCTGCTAATATTGACAAATGCTAGAGCTTGACGTAAATGAATTGCAAGTGACGTGTATGTGTAAGTCGTAAAGTCGTAAGGTCATGAGGTGAAGAGGATAAAGTAAAGTAATGACTGGACGGGCTTCGAGATAGCACAGAGTCAAGACTTAAGACGTGAAGTAGAATGTCGTAGCGCTGATAGAAATATGCGAGAGTATAAAGGTATGAGCGTGATAAAAAGCTTCGAGCCAGGATGTGATGCAAATTCTCAGCAGAGTCAAGGAAGCAACGATGATAATATTGTCAATGTCTGTGCTGTAGCATCAACTTGCGTGATGTAGCTGATAAGACAAATGCCGAAGGCAGAAGAGGTAGAGAGAGTGAAAGTGACGGTGTAGGTATGAATGTCAAGGATAGTTGGAATACCGATACGTGAAACTGCTCGCCAAAGGAAGAATAGGTAAAACGTATCAAACAAGCTAAGGTGTGAGCGTCAAGGACAGCTGCAAACCCAGTTGCCAGGTGTGATCTCCAGGTGAAAACAGTAAGAGAGCCAGGTAAAGACTGAGTGAGAAAGAGTGTAACGAATGCAGGCTTGACGAACATAAAGTGATAGCTGAAGGATGCAGATGAATGAAGGGGAAGAAAATGTTTCAAGAAAAGGGGATGAGGCCAGGTTTTATAGATGAATTCGAAGGGGAGCAGGGCAAAGTTAAGAAATGACCGAAGAAAAGAGACGTTCGTAGGTAAGTGTAGACTTGAACACTTTGCTGAGCTTGGAGGTTTAGTTTGAGAAGTTTTGTTCATGGGAAGTTTCACTGATCTTCTATTGGTTCTGGTAACTATGAAACTCATTTTTCTATGATAAGGTTCAGGGCTTTGCAAAAATATGCGACTGGATATGAGGAAGATGATAGTTTATCTGATGCATTCGAGTAGTTAACCAGGCAGCAAATATTGGAGAAAAATCTGCATAACAATCATAGGAGATGAGGGGACGTCGCCCAGCACGTTGACGCCCGTCCAAGTCAATTCGCTGTGTCTAGACTTGTACCAGACGCAAAGCGGTCGGACAGATCATAGAAGCTTTTCTAGGATCCAGAATACAAAACACTAATATTGTCTTTAATTATTCATTTTATCATGTTTGTATGTGGCTTTCCCAATCGTGACTGCCAATAGTTGGAAGAAGGGGAGTTGAACACTTATCCGTATACTATATTTAGAAACTTGGTATTGGTACATCTGTTTTGCCAATCACGTGTGGAAGGTTTTCAGCTTACGGCGACAGGCGCTTCATTTGACCCACCCCTCACCTCCGGTCTCTTCAGACCCTGAAACTTTGCCTTAAGCTTCCTCTATCATATATACTAGTTTCTCTACTGTCTCCCTCCTCCACGGCCAACAAGCTTTCATTTGTTGTTACATCTCTTTCCCCGAGATGATTTGGCCGAGAGCGAATTCAGGCGAGTTTGCTTAGCTTCCCCTCAAGATCGTACCGTCAAGCATGGCCAACCCCCAGGACTACACGGTTGGTTGGATCTGCGCTCTCACTATTGAGTTTGTCGCTGCCCAGGCCTTTCTCGACGAAGAGCATGAGGGTCCCCACGAAGTAGCCAAGACAGATAACAACAATTATGCCTTGGGCAGGATCGGAGGCCATAACGTCGTTATTGCTGTCTTGCCCGATAGGGAGTACGGTACAGCTGTTGCTGCGAGTGTGGCGAGAGACATGCTTCACAGCTTTCCGAATGTCCGTATCGGGCTAATGGTGGGTATCGGTGGTGGTGCGCCAAGTCCAAGCCATGATATACGTCTGGGCGACATCGTAGTCAGCAGCCGTGAAGGTGGAACGGGCGGCGTGTTTCAATACGATTTTGGCAAGACAATTCAGAACCAGTCTTTCCAACAGACAGGATTCTTAGATCAGCCGCCAATGGTATTGCGGACAGCAGTCAGCTCCCTCAAGGCCAAGTACGATCTGAAGGGACACCAGATCACCAAGGATGTAGATGTGGCACTACAGAAAATCAAGAAGCGGAAAAAGTACTGCCGCCCGCCTATAGGTAGCGATAGGTTGTACCCGTCCAACATCACACACCCCTTGGACTCTTCTGAACGCTGCAGTGTGGTGTGTGGGGATGACTCAATACTAAACCGGACCGAACGAGACGAAGAAGACGATGATCCTGCCATTCACTACGGATTGATCGCTAGTTCCAACCAACTGATGAAGGATGCGCTTGTGCGGGACAAGTTGGGAAAGGAAAAAGGTATTCTCTGTTTTGAGATGGAAGCGGCAGGCCTAATGAACCACTTCCCCTGCCTGGTCATCCGCGGTATATGCGATTACTCGGACTCTCATAAGAATAAAGAGTGGCAAGGCTATGCTGCGATGGTGGCTGCTGCATATGCAAGGGATCTACTCAATCGAATACCACCAGACAAGGTGGAAGCTGAGAAGAAGCTGGGCGATATTCTCTCCGGTACTGTGAGGACATGACGACATAGTGTGAATAACTGTTAATTCATGATTAGGCCTCCACGAAATTGCGCAAGATCATCGGGATGTTGCAAGGGAACATTATAACCTTGCAAAGGAGCAGCTACAGGCCCAGAAAGACCTTGCCAAGGACACGCTACCTGAGACACTGAAATGCCACCAGTTATTTCGTCTCACAACGAGCAATAAAGATACTACATACGAGTGGTACAAAGACCGAGTAGAACAAAGGGTCGACGACACGTGTATGTGGTTCCTCAGGCATACACATTTCCAACAGTGGCTTGAACAAGACTCTGGTCCCTTATTAGTCACGGCAGATCCTGGCTGTGGAAAGTCAGTACTTGCAAGGTATTTGATTGACTACGGCTTACCGCGATCGACGACCGTCTGCTACTTCTTTTTCAAAGAGCAAGATCAGAACACTGTTCGCCAAGCTCTTTGTGCTCTACTCCATCAGCTCTTTTCTTCCAAGCCTTTACTAATCGGTCATGCCATGCCGTTGTTCCGCACAGAAGGGGACGGTTTGATCAATTCCACAACATCACTTTGGCAGATCTTACGTAACGCTATAAGTGATCCCCAAGCGGGATCTATAACAGTGGTCCTCGATGCCTTGGATGAATGTGCCGAGTCAGAATTTAAGGACCTGATGCGAAATATTGACGGGCAATTTCGTCAAGGCGAGCTGGGTTGCGGTAAGTTGAAATATCTTCTGACGTGCCGGCCGTATGACCAGCTCATGTCGAAATTTCGCGGCATGTTGGATAGGTTTCCCAATATTCGCATACCAGGTGAAGAAGAGTCAGAGACGATTGCCCAGGAGGTAAATCACGTCATCACATGCCGGGTCGATCAGCTAGCCACTGAACAGAGACTTCCCCCTGAGATCAAAGATCATCTGGAGAAGCGGCTACAGGAAATCACCCACCGCACTTATCTCTGGGTATACCTTGTCTTTGATTACTTGAGCACGGAGGTTATTAAGAAAACACAAAAAGGGGTTGAGGCCGCGATTGCAACACTTCCGATGAGCATCAACGAGGCATATCAGCAAATTCTTGATAAGTCCACAGGTACTCCCTTGGTTCGAAAGGTCTTGAAGATTATCCTGGCGGCGAATCGACCGCTGACGCTCTCGGAAATGAACATTGCTGCGAATATAGACTACACACTTCATTCCATGCAAGACCTCGATTTGGAAGACGACAACGACTTTAGGACACGCTTAAGGTCTTGGTGTGGGCTGTTTGTCTCAATACACCATGGCAACATTTATCTTATCCACCAAACAGCACGTGAGTTCCTCCTCGCAGATTTGACACTTACGGTATCCATTTCGAAAAGGCTTAGCTGGCACCAATCCATCACAACCCAGGAGGCACAGACCCTGCTTGTAGAGCTTTGCATACTCTATCTGGACGCCTTAAACTCGGACGTCAATCCATCAGGAGGTGAGGACAGGCAGACCGGAAGCTGCGTCGATCGATACGCCTTCAGAGCCTACTCTGCTCAGAATTGGATTGCCCACTTTCGCGGAGCTGGTATCGATGATGACGCCAACATTTTACCATTTGCTTTGAGGATTTGTAACCCAAATTCGATAGGCTACACCCTGTGGTCTAAAGAGCATTGGGCATACCCAATTATGCAGTTTACCACGACTTTCAGTGATCTTATGATAGCATCGTATCACGGACTTGATGTGCTTGTCAAGTCACTTCTCGATACGAGCGTGGACATCGAGGCGAAGGATAGCGGATATGGCCGAACGGCTCTATTCTGGGCCATCTGGTTCAAGCATGAGGCGGTTGTGAAGCTCCTGCTCGACAAGGGGGCTGATGTGGAGGCCAGAGACAACAATAATTGGGCACCGCTGCAGGGCGCCATGAAGAATGAGGACGAGGCTATGCTGAAGCTGCTGCTTGAGAAAGGCGCCGATCCTGAGGCTAGCAGTAATGGTTGGACGCCCTTACTATGGGCCACCGGTAACAGGAACGAGGCTATCGTCAAGATGTTACTTGAGCATGGAGCCGACATTGAAGTTAAAGATAGGAACTATGGAAAGACACCGCTATTATGGGCCGAGGGGTATAAACATGAGGCTATCGTAAAACTTCTGCTCGAAAATGGGGCCAATCCTGAGGTTGAGGCTGTGGGAAATAACTACTAGATGATTACGAAGAATGGGGATCTGACAGCTGATGAGCTGCCAACCGAGCAGACCACCGATCCGTAGATTGAAGCTTGGCAGTATCGGAACAAGTCAACTTTGATCATGTTGGCCAATCGAGTACTTGGGCTTCGGTCGACAGTGTCTTTTGCTGAGTTGGGGTCGGAATTGGAGCAATTGATGGTGTGCACGCGGTTTCCCTGAGAAAACAAAACCAGTTTGAGGACCTTATCATTACACGAGTATTAACATTCTTCTACTTGGTCTTGAAATGCCAATAACCTTGAACATGACGGCTTACATACATGTAACCTGACAACAGGAAGTGGCATTTCGGGGCAGTTGGGCAAGTCATCAGACCATGCACAGACTCGCCGCCGAGCTCACCCAGACTCTCCCCGCATTCCTTCGGAACGTCGCCGCAAGAAGACGTACCACACCAAATCCTTCGGCAGAGGGAGGCTAGAAGCGGGTCTCACTCTTACACTGGTTACGTACTGGAATGTGTCTTTGACATAAGAAGGGCGTGTCTCTCCGGTGTTAGATGGTTGGTATTGACTTCTCTTGTTCAGTCACAGACTATACCGTGCATATTCACTATCAACTTCAAAATGTCGGAATCTTACACACTTCATTCTTACTTCAGGTCATCCTGCTCGGCCCGTCTTCGAATTGCCATGACCGCCAAGGGTATACCATATGAGCTGGCTTTTGTGAATCTCCTCAAGAACGAGCACCTATCAGATACTCACAAATCTCTCAACCCTTCTGCATCCGTTCCTGTTCTGGTCTGTCCTTCATCAAAAGACAGACCTTTCCAAATTGGCCAGTCTGTGGCTGCTCTGGAGTATCTGGAAGAGAAGCACCTAGAGAAGCCTCTTCTTCCACCACTCTCTGATCCAGAATCACGAGCGACGGTTCGAACACTCGTCAACATCATCTGCACCGATGTTCAACCCGTGACGAATCTGCGCATCATGCGTCGCGTCAGGGAACTCGGCGGAAATGCGGAAGAATGGAACTGTCAGCTCATGACAGCTGGTCTCCAAGCGTACGAAGAGGCAGTTAAAAATACAGCTGGGAAATGTTCTGTTGGCGATCAGCTCACCTTAGCGGATGCGTGTCTCATCCCTGCTGTGTGGAACGCGGATAGGTTCGGAGTTGATCTATCTGCCTTTCCGACGGTTGCAAGAATCGCAGAGAATTTAAAGGATCATCCTGCTGTTGTCAAAGCCCACTGGCAGAATCAGCCCGATACCCCGGATAACCTTAGAGCTTAGTCATTAAAATGATATGTAGCGAATATATTTAGTCTTAAAACATAGCATTCATTTATGCTCTTAGTAAATCCAAACTTTTACTTAAACAAAGGTAGTGCCTCAAGGATTGTCCCAGAAACCTCACCAAAGCCGACCTTGGACTCTCCACTACCATACGAACCTCTAATGATCAGCGTATCACCATCCTGAATGAACTTGCGCTCCTCGCCGTCCTTCAATTGAATTGAAGCTTTTCCGCCTTTGGTCTGTTCCAGCATACTTCCCTCTGTGCCCGTCTCAGTACCTGAAATTGTACCAGAGCCCAGGAGATCTCCAGGTCGAAGGTTGCAGCCTGTAATGGTATGGTGGGCAATCATCTGAGGCCAAGAGTACAGAAGGTTACGTGAGGTGGTTTTGCTGAGATGGTTCTTTTTACCAGAAGCGGCTATCAATGGTTAGCTAGTGGATCTGAGGCTCAAGGACAGACACTTACTGATGATCTCGACCTCAAGATCAATGTCGAGAACATTCTCTTTCTTATCCTCCTTAAGATACGGCAGGAGCTCATTATCATTCTTGATACCAGCAGCCTTGGCTCCCTCAAGAGCATCTGCCAGAACAACCCAAGCACTGATACTTGTACCAAAGTTCTTGGCAGTGAACGGACCAAGTGGGATATACTCCCACGCTTGGATATCTCTAGCGCTCCAGTCGTTCATGAGAACATATCCAAAGATGTGTTCGTCAGCTTCATTGACCGGCACTGGATTTCCCATCTTGTTCTCACGGCAGATAAACATGCCCATCTCGAGCTCAATGTCTAGTCTCTGGCAAGGTGACAGGTCAGGCACCTTGTTTCCAGGACGCAAGATCTGACCCCACGGGCGATGGATGGATGTACCAGAAACAACAACGCTGCTAGCTCTCCCGTGGTATGCGACGGGAAGATGCATGTAGTTGGGCTGTAAGGCATTATCGGGTCCTCTGAAAAGACATCCGACGTTATAAGCGTGGTTCTTGCCAGCGTAAAAGTCCGTGTAGTCACCAATGACCATGGGAAGGTGGTTCTTGATGTCAGCACGCTTTAGAAGAGCAGCATCCTGGAGCTTCTGGTTATCTTTTAGAACCTCGGGGTGCTTGGTGTCCTTTGTGAAAATGCTCTGGATATAACTTCTCACAGCCCGATGCACGGGGCGACCAAGCGCAGCAAAGGAATTAAGAGAGGATTGAGAAAAGACGTCTAGGTGCTGATGCAGATCTGAAGCCGGTGAGAATCCGTCACCCTTTGCAAAAGCGTCAAGGTCTAGCACATGATCTCCAATCGCGATGGCAGGTCTGGGAGTGGTGTTTGAGGTTGTGGAGATGATGCCGAACGGGATGTTGGCGATGGAGAAGTCAGAGTCTTCGGGGATAGATAGCCACGACATATTGACGAGTTGAATAAATTAGTTGTATATAGAAGAAGAGCTAGAACGAAAAAGAAAAGGGCACAAAGTACACAAGTTGCGTTTTGTATCAATCATTAATAAATGGAGCCGCCGCAAGCCGATGAAGTAGGGTCTAAGGCCGAGGTGCGGGGGATGACGCGGGGGAGTGGTCACGGAAAGCCGCCGCTGCACATTGGCCGAGAGATTCCGCTTCGTCAGCCAAACTCGATCGGTTATTCCGGCTGAAGACATCGACGCTCGGAAAATAAGGAAATTTGCCTACCAATTCCGAAGAACGTGCTTCACATGTCGGACCGTTCCGCAAGGATAATATATTGTGTTTGCTGACTGCGACAAACCTTTTGGCTCTTTATTCATTATCAAGTAGTCACCCACACAATGCTTAAATAAAACTGTCTATCATTCAACCAAAATCCAATTTCGAAATAATACCCTCTTTTGCATCCCTCATATCATTCTCCACAGTTTCCGAGAGACATATTCCTTCTTACTGTAGCCGTAAAGCAGACCCAGCGCAGAGGTGTAATCAGTGTACACTGTGTTTTCAAATGTCGCCGACTCAAAGGCTGCGACTAGGAGAATAGTGCAGGTTGAAGACATCAGGAAAGGATTGAACGACGGCTGGTGAGCTGCATAAGACCTTGTATTTCGAGAAAACTGTTGAAGCCTCTGAATCACATCTTTGGCTATTCCGATCATTGCCTGGATCATCGGGCTACATATCTTGGGCGATGTGGTGTGTAGCCTCGACATGTGAAGTAGTATCCTCGTTTGAGACGCTGCCAGGTAAGTGAATAACTTTTCCCGCCCACGGCCATGCTGAGATTCTTCAGGCCAGACGAGTTAAACTTCGACGAGAACATTCGTGTACCGACGTTCAATACTATTGAAAAGATTGTCGATGTCGTCCGCCGAAGCACCAAATGTTATCCATCGTGACCAGATGCCCTACTGCACTGGCATGTTTGGGTCCATCTCGTTACTATGCATAAGGCATGGAAGACCTGCACGAGGCTCAATTTTCTTTCGAGTGCATGTATGCACCAGAACAGATCAGTAATTGTTTTCCTTTCCACTGTACCTTGGAACATGGTGACGTAGGTACTTGCCCGGTGCCGCCCCATCTCTAGACATGAACGGGAGGTAATAACAATGAAGCGCCACGCCTGTCTTTGCTCTCCAGAGTGAAAAGAATTAAGGGCCTACAATAGCTAATGAATTTCTAAGCAGACTGGCGGAAGACGTGCCGCAAGGGTAAAGAAAACTATTGTTTTGAGCGATGGGGGCTCCAGCAGTTTCTTTGAAATGCTTTTCTTGGCGCCAGCCACTAGAGCAGGTACAAATTGACTATCTCCATCTCTCGTAATTAATACTGTCGTGGAAAACGCCAGTCGCGAGATTTTCATATCATCGAGATTTGAGCGTTCTAGGCCAAGCCGCGAAGAAAAAGCAAAACCAGCTTTCGCGCCAGTTTGTACGGCGTTGAAGAGCCCGTTCATTCTATTAAATATATTCGGAAACAGCAATGACGGGTATGGCCTGCCGATCCATTATTGATAGTTGGCAGTAGAGCATCAGGTTCATTGTCCGAGTCAGCGTCCATTTTTATGGACACAATTACAGGCTGCCCATCCCAAGTCACTCCGTTTGTGATGATGCGTGACCGTGAGTTCCCATCTTTTGGCTTGATTGTCGCCAGGTGTGTGGTGTAATTGAAGATGAACGGGCCAGAAATGAGACACGCCCAAGACTCAAGCTTGATACCTGAGGCATTAGCATTTAGGGAGCCGGTTCTGGCTAGATGACTAAGGTTGTCACGACGGGTCAGAACCAATGACGTCAAAGGAGTCAAGTTTACCGTCTATAAAGGAGATAGGATAGTAGGGTAGGGTTCTTTGAAATCTGTAATTAGAACCATGAATGCTTTTTTTCAAGACATGACATGGATCTATTGGAATGGCTGAGTTCTCAGTCCTTTGTGTGGAAGCCAAGTCCGCCTAGTCAGTTTCATTTTCAGCTGCAGGGATTAATTCGAGGTGTTGGTTTATTGTTTGTTACTTCCTCACACCACCTATTCTATACCCTTGCCACAGTAAGGAGTGGCTCTATAGTCCATCAGGCATAGATGAATACAAGTAGCTGACTCACAAGAGAGCCGGCTCTCTTGTGACTAATCAACCACCATACTGTTCAGAGATATTTTTATGATAAGTCATATACAAACAGGACATCTAATTATCTTTTCTTTTTCAGGCCGAGTTCAGGAGCGCATCGCTCACGAATGCTATAACGTCCATACATACCTGTGATTTCTTATCCTGTGGCTAAGCCACCCTCATTCCGTCTGTAAGAGTGTTAAGTTACGTCCAACTCAATCGACGATGTGGACGAGAAGAGAAGAGAAGAGAGAAAACAATAAAAACTCATTTGCCACACCATACGCTCGAGCCTACCCATGGCAGGGCTACTCCATTGGCTGTCGACCTCGCTGAACAACCAACACAACTGACCCTAGTCAAGCATATTTTTGATTGGACGAGAGACACAATCAGGCTGTCGAGGACAAACACACAACACAAAGGAGAAAAGAGGAAACAAGTCTCTCTCCTTTCTGTTCCCTAATCTCTTTCTTTCAATATTCATCATAATAACTTAGTCAATGTTCATCGTGATTATTTTTTGTGGCCAGCTGTCCTATCCTCGATTTCCAGAATCGAGTGATCATAAGCTGAACGCTTAAATAATAAACCAGCTTTCCCAGCCACCAACAAACAAACCGCACAACCAACAGACAAACAAGCAAAACTCCCGCAAAAATGCCCACAAACGTGGCAAGCACTTGTCCGTCACCTCTGAATCGAGCAAAAACAATCTGTCAAATTTCTGAGAAATGGAAACCCAAGCTCGCTGTTCTTCCCCAAAGGACTCCCGAAGAAGTCTATCAAGAAAAGTACCAGGCGGCCGTAGTCCTGTACGATAACGCGTTGGACCTTGCGAGTTCAAACAAAGCCGAGCAGGTCGGTTCTGTGTCGTGGAAAGCAAGACGCAATTTGGTGTTCGATTGCGAGCTTCACCTCAGGCAACTGGAGGAGCAGCGCGAGGAGACGCGGGAAGAGGACGAACGTATTTACAAAAAGCCCTTCGAGGAATTTGAGTATGCTTGTGCTTTTGACTTGTTTGATCTCCTTGGGCGCTCTCGGGTGGAGGATATTGTGAAGAAGTGGTGTGAACGTGATGTCGAGTGTTCGTCGCCTGCACAGACAAATACTCTTATCGCAGAGGCTAGTTCGCGTCCAGACACAACTTCACAGCCCAGTGCCCAGGCCGAAAAAGATATCACTCCACAGGAGAATGCACCTTCTCAACCGTACATCGCTCCACCTCAAGAAGCTCCAAGCAGAACCGACACCACTACGCGACCGAGTGTTTCGTCGCAAACGAATGCCACTCCGCAGGCAGAACCTCCGCCACAGACAGTGGCCCCCTTACAACAAGGTCTTCCTCCGAACCTTGCCATTCCGACTCGATCAGATATCGCTCTACGACCAAACACAGCGGTGCAGCCACGTCCTCCCCTCCACATCGGACCTCGAACTACCGAGCCGACAACAATTTCACATCTTGCTCCAAGACCCGAACCGAATCGTCGAGTGTCTTGTCAAAAAGATCCCGCAAGTCAATTCACTACTATCGGGCCCAGTCCACATCATCTCGAAGCCCGGAGTAATAATACGGTGGCTAATGGAGCTCAACCAGCGAGACCTGTCCAATCTGCCCAATTTACTCAACCTACTCAACCCACTCAACCCACTCAACCCACTCAACCCACTCAACCCACTCAACCCACTCAACCCACTCAATCTACTCAACCTACTCAATCTACTCAACCTACTCAATCTACTCAGCCTGCGCAAACCACTCTACACGGACAGGCTGTTTCATCACAGAAGGTTCCGAACAGACAAGGCAGCTCGAATGGCCAACAAAAGAGACGAGCGAGCTCCCCTGCAGCAAACGTCTGCCCAGTCAAGAAGCGAGCGCCAGTATACGAAAAAGGTTACCATTCTCAGGGTCGCACCGTCGACTTCGACGATATATACCAAGGTGGTAACGCAGAAAGGAAGTATATCATCGTCGAGTACCTTCAACAATGGTACATTGTCGAATGCAAGAAGCATCGGAAGCAATTCCTGAAGCAAACCTTCAAAGCTGCTGGAAGGCATCTTAACGGCCGTAAACATGGTATGGAAAGCCCTGGGCATGAGGGCGTCATTCGGGAACTTGGAACACACGTGCTCAACTGCAATCGACACCTAGCTGCGATTAACAACGACGTTACTCGAAGGGAAGTTGCCATAGTATCTTCCCCTCGAGAACTTGCTCAGCGGCCCTCCTACGAGCACTATGCTCTGCCTGATAGTGATGCGAGACCCAATGCTCCTCAGAACAGTACTCGTAATTTGTACACGAGGAGTAGCAATGGCTTGTCCGGAATTGATCCTCAGCCTGGAGAGGTGTATTCAGCTTATTGGAAGAACACCAAGAAATGGTTCCCCGTCCTCATCCTCCCATGGGGCAGCTTTGGTCGGTTTGGTTGGAACATGTCATTCAAGAACACAGAGCTTGCAAAAAAGGTTCCCAAATGCTACTTGTACGACCCTGAGACAACTCTTGGAACTCCAGAATGGGCTGAGGATTACAGACCTGGCGGACCGTCTTTCGCAAACAGGAAGTATCCCGTCCACTTTTTCGATCAACCGGAGTTCCCTGGCAGATATTCTCTCCGCTGGGTTTCGGCGTCTGACCTGAAGCTTTACGACCCACATGATCAAGAAATTCCCTACAGGGATGTAGTCGGCAAGTTTATGTCTGAACAAAATGCGGGTGTATGGAGCAATCCAGGAGCAGGGCAACAGAGTATGCCTCTAGGTAATCCATGACTCGGTATTCCGCTGATAATTCTGACATGATTGGCAGATTCTGAACCCACAATTGATCCGACACAAGCGAACGCATCCACATCGAACGACGATCGACCGAATATACCCACAGAGCCCACAGAGCGATCGGGAGAGACTTGGGGATCAGAGATCTTGATCTCGGACAGCGATAGCGATGATGAGGAGATGGAAGATGCCCCAGATACCCCGGAAATTCCGTATCCTCGGAAAGTCTCTGAGCCACCACAAACCAACATCGCCAGTCTGTCAGAGTATCCTGGCACCACCGACAGCCAATCCCAGCCCCAACCGTCAGGTATTGTGACAGATACTCAGCTAAGCGACACCACAAATAATCACAAAGACATATCTGTTTCAGATCCAAGCTTGGGCAGCACTGTGCATCAAAATCCTGTTTCGAGGACGAGCCCGATGGGCTGGCCTCCATCATTTGATGAGCTGATGACCCCAGCAGAACAATCCCAACTTTGGAACCATGCTTGGAGTTCCGTTCCCGAAACCCCGGACTTCAATCCCATCCCTTGCAGCGCAGGCGAAAGGACTGCGAATATACAACGGATATCTGCGCTTCAGTCAACAGGGAGTCACTTACCCTAGATCAAGTTACTTGTCAACACGCCGAACCTTCGCTTCATCTCACACAAACATTCTCTTTGTAATCTCCTTGAAATATAAAATAGTATTATAGTTATTGATGATTGAATAACGGAAACAAGGATAGAGTTAATATAGTGGTCATGACATTTGACTGGAATCCATGACTTTTGGAACCGAGTCCTTCAATTCATGGCGTGAGGTGAGACGGGAGTTGAGGAGCCTCGGCTTCTCATTCAATTTACAGATGAAAACCCGAGACAAGAACGTACTTGCAAACATCCATTCACGAAGTATCCATTGTACCCGCCAAGTAGTTCTTTATCAGCAGGATACTTCTTTCCAGTCTAAAAGTAAGTTGGTTTATTCAATATCCCAAAAATGCCTTTGACTAATATGGTCTAGTCAATATTTCCCCCCTCCAGGGATGAAAGTTTATGCAGATATACACTACCGGGATGAAATCATTAGCGCATTTATGAAACTGGGTGGACAATTCATAACATCAGTTTTGACGCCCTAGATTCCAGGCATCAGTGCTTTTGGGGACCATTTCACGACACAGCATCAGGGGTAGATAAGTTAATAGAGTTATGTTACTACCTTGAAATACTGAACATAGCGATTAAAACGAAGCACCTTGATAGGTGTTCACAGCATAGTCTTGACCTTTCTATAGTAAGTATTTCCACTTGTGACGCATTCTCCATGATAGGATTGACTTGGAGCGACATTGTCCAGGGCACTTATACCTCTCAACAGCGTGCAAGGTGATTAAACCATCAGTAGACCTCCGTTGCTATTACCTGTTTTGAGCAGGTAGTGTGTCTGGTCTCCAATTTCCTCATTTTTCACTGGGCGCTCTTAGCAGCGCCACCCGGCGTAGTGGCCATGAGAGCTCCTTTCCACCTCTCCCACACTAAGATAATAGATCAATAGACGTTGAAGCCGAGTGCACCACAGAACTTACTCGGCGAACGTGATTGGTCGGACTCTGTTTAAAAGCCCGCATCTCGGTCTTGGACAACCACCACAAACTAAGCACGAGTTAGCGTCGGTATGTAAACCGATAGATCTTAGCCTGGCACTAGAAATCGATAAACTGTCGCCAGAATAGACTTGTAAGATTGAAGCCCCTGGCAGATCATGTTTAAAACATGGTGTTTCTCATTGTTCGCGCTCCTGGGTCTTGATCGATTTGTCCCCCAAACTACACACTCGTTGATTTATTGGTAGTTCTACCATTGTCGCTCTTTACAACCATGCGTTTCTCTTTCCAGACTATTGCACTTTCGCTGCTCTCGACGCAGTTGCCTATGGCTTTCGCAGGGCCATGCAAGCCATCAGGTACCACTTCGATTGGGTCAACTACCACAGCTCCCAGTGATGCATCAACAACCATGTTCAGCGAGGTCGTTACTACGACCGCCGAGGCGACCACAACGACCATCGCTGCCGAGACTACCACCACTACAATGAGTCCCGAAATCACCCCACTTCTCATGGTCTTCAAGGATGGCAGAGACAATCTCGGTGGTTATATGCCTTCGGACGGCTTCGTCGGCAGCAGTTCCGAGGGAGCCATCGCCGCCGTATTTGCCCTCGAGCCCGAAACATCTCGACTCTACGCTACTCGCCCTGACGGCTCTAAGCTCTACTGCATGACCGTCATCCCTGATGGAAGCAACTATGGCTTGATCTTCAACACGGCTGAGGCTATCGAGAATGTCAACGTCTACCATTTTGTCACTTGTGCGGAAGCCGCCGATGGTTTCCTCGATTGCCAGTCCGAGTCTGGCCCTACTCCCATCGTATATTACTATGCCGAGAGCAACATGAAGTATTATGGAAACAGTGATCCAGACTTCGATTCTGATCCTGTGGTTCGTTTCAAGATTCAGTAGACGTTACTACTTGTGAAGCCCACTCCTCTGTTTCTTTCGAAAATGAGGTGACGCGTCTCATATTTGGAAACAAGAGCTACAACGGGAATTTGAGGTGAAGGGGTTTCAAGAAATACTGGGATGGGAGCATGTAGTCAACAATCCCGGGCTACTTCCACAATGGTCCTACCAATTCAATTTATAATGTTCCAATAAGTAATAGATCACATATAACACTATACTGCCAGTCAAGACTACAGTTTCTGCCACAATACAGATCTTAAATAACAACATTTATAGGAAAGACCCATCTTATGTACTTTGTAATGGCCTCGATTGTGAACCAGGGTGTACCTATTGCAACGAGACCCTAAACTGAATGCGTCAAGGTACCACGACTTGTAGATAAGATAAGCCCAGTGAAGGAAAATGACGTAAATGGTGGGGAATTGACAATGATGAAACAATCAGGCTGCTAACTTGTCCGACAGTTCACGGCCAGACACCTCGTTTACATATCTTTAACAGCAGAATTCTCTTAGAAACATGTCCTCGACCAGTGCGGAGCAACGAGATGGTACCCTCGAAGAGCAACCACTCCTACGACAACGAGGTCGTGCAAGACTACCAACCTTGAATCTGCAGCATTGGCATTCCCATCCCTTCAAAGGTAATCAATGGGATACTCGAGGCACCAAGCAGAAGACCGCACAATTTCTTTCTTCCAAGGCCGGTCACTATTCTGTTCTAACGCTGGTCTCTCTTGATGTTCTCAGCATGATCGCGGGTGAGTTGTTATGTCCAGCCACGCGGACAATTCACTGATGTATCAGATTTCATCCTCAATCTCTTCAAATGCGAACAAGGCAGGAAAGGTTCAGATTGGGACCTGGCGCTTGACATATTAGGCTCTGTCAGTTTAGTGTTCTCGTGTCTGTTTCTCTTAGAGCTGATTGCCTCAGTCTGGGCATTCGGGTGGAAGTAAATCCCGCTTTATCTCAATGCGATGTCCCAAGCTAATATGATAGGTATTTCAACTCATGGTTTCATTGCTTCGACGCCTTCATTGTTCTCGCGGGCTTCATAACTGATGTTCTCCTGCGCGGTATCGTCGAGGAGGTGGCATCTCTTATCGTGGTGATGCGTTTGTGGCGAGTTGTCAAAATCATTGAGGAGCTGAGTCTCGGCGCGCAAGAACAGACTGAAGAGTTGAACGAGAAACTGGAGAAGTTTCGAGAGGACAATGAGGCTCTGAAAAATGAGATCTCCCGTTTGAGAGGAGAACTCAGAAAAGCTGGTGCAGACGATGAGAGTGCTGAAAGAAGAGCCCCTTCTACTCCGTAATTGATACCTTTTGCCTTAGCCCAGGGAAAGGATAGAATCTCACACGAAGTCGATGGTGTAAGACTCTTCAAGGTAGCTCAACTCAGCAACCTACACATATGATAAGAACTCTCGACTGATGAGATCATCTAAAGCTCTAGTTATGTGATTCCAAGCTAGAAGGGAGTAATAAAAATCCGTCAAAAATCCATCGACTCTGCGTGATGAATGCCATGACACCAAGTAGAGCAGAGATTAGCCCAATGTTATGAGTCAAAACTCGCCGGTAATTACGGCATTCGGCAATCGTCGAGATCTAGAGTGGGGCAGATCTTACCTCTTGGGAGCAAAAGATGGGGAACCTCTTGATGAGGAAATTCTCTCCGCTTAAAGGTCCATGGAGAAGCTGGGGATTTGGTGGGGAAGGCATTTGTGGTATAAAAATGCTTCACGAAATACTTGTATCATATTTAATAACTTAAACATCTACTACTATTGAACCGGTCTTTTTCCCTGGATCTTGCCGCCGTTATAATGGTCATCATCAAACGTTTCCGAACTGTCTGGGGCGTTGAGTCTGGAGATAATTTCGAGCACTGGATCCCCTGGTTTCCCGAGCTTAAGAAAGAAGGCTTTGGTAAGTCTGACTATAGAAACGCACTTCTCACAACAACTGATTTGTTTTAGCTGGTGTCGAGGTGGATATCACTGACCGGGATGTCGATAACCTCAAAAGACTACGTGAGCTGTTGGATGAGGCTGCGCTAGAAGCTACTGTTTTGTAAGTAAACCAGTCGAGTGATTCATCATGAGGCTGACAATGGATAGAATTCACACAGCATGGCCCGGCTATGTTGGCGGCCGTCCCACAGGTCTGACCCCTGATGTTCATCTCGACATATACCGCGGGGAGTTGGAGCGTGCCAAGATACTGAATCCCATCAGAATCAACGCTCAGTCTGGAGGGTAGAAGCTCGTACTTGATCACTTAATTTCTATAAACTGACCTTGATAGCGATTACTGGTCCTGGGATGAGTCAGTCTACTTCTTCCAAAAGACCTTGGACATCGACGACGAGCTGGGCTTAACAGATCTCGTCAGTCATGAGACCCATCGCAACCGTTCTTTGTTCACACCGTACGCTGCCAAGTATATCTTGCCAAAGGTGCCAAAGTTAGTACTACCCATGGTTGTCTGAACAACTGCTGACAAAACATCAGGCTGCGGGTAACAGCAGATGTTTCACATTGGGTAGTAGTTTGCGAAAGACTTCTCGACCTTGCAGAGGAGGACAAAGAGATTCTCGACATTCTGATCCCTCATGTGGGTCCGGATTCATATGCTGCATAGAACGATCACTGATGATTGATAGGTCACACATCTCCATACCCGTATCGGCACGACACAATCGTCGCAATGCCCTGAGCCTGAAGATCCTATCTTCAAAGAGGAACGACAGTTCTTTGAGAAGCTATGGCTTCGTATTGTCAAAGCTCGTAGTAAAGATAGCGATGTAATCACTTTCGTACCGGAGTATGGGTAAGTGCTACACTTCAACCGAGTCTCGATCGTATTCTAACGTATTTAGTCCTTTCCCTTACCATCCCTACGGAAGCATCAGAACACATGGCGAGGTCGCCAATAGTGAAGGAGCGAGACTTCAGAAGCTCTTTGAGGATAGCTTATGATCTTGAGTCTGCTGCAGTCAAAATAATCGGAGATGATTTCGAATAAACACGTCCTGCAGGTTTTGATGCTCAAGTATCAATCCTGTTACTCGAGACTGATATTCGGAATGGTAAACTGATTATATCGGTGCAATAGGGTCAATCACTGCACTTATGAAGTTGGAGACAGAAACTCTACGACAATAGATTCAAGATTAGAAAAAAGAGATGAACAATAAAAGTGAATGTTCCAACTACCACCAGTTGGTCGATCATCCACGGCTTCCATGTGCCTAACCCACATTCCGGGCATTCAAACTTCGTTGCATGCCAGCTAAATAAAGTGGACCCCCCGCGTTGCATACTACAGCGCAATAAATGAACTTTCCATGAGTCAATATATTTCTTTCTCGGAGCATTATCCAAAATACCTCAACTTAAGCTCCTGAGTCACGAACTGAATGATCCTGCTGCCCCGAGTTCAACCGATGAGATTATACTCTTACATTGATGAGGGATTGAACTCTAAGTCTTTGCTCAGAATCTAGTACAACCTAATGCCTAAAACAAAACATGTCAACTCTATGCCGTGGTATTGCACTTTTTGGGTCTATGAATATAAATACGCACCCAACTTTCTCTACCAAGATTGTTTTTCTCAACCACTGAACAAGCAAATCGTCTTACACACCAACTCGACCTCAACCCCGATCAAAACTTCCAACTTCAGCACTCCACAATGTTCGAGACTGAGATGACCCAGGCCAGGAATCGTGAAATCTTAGCTAGGCTCATAAAGATGCAACAACGAATAGACAATAGTCTGGAAAGGGCGGGCAAAATGAAAGACTACGTCAATGAGCGAATCGACTGCCTCAACAAACAAAACAAGAACCTCAGCAAAGAAAACAACCTGCTTAGGAATAATTTGGACAGAGTAAAACACGATGACAGCTTACCCTCTCGTTATGTCTTTTGTCTGAATTGTGGTGGTAAATTCGCCTCCGTCGGGTGTAGACGGATCGCTCCATTAGCGCAGGTATGCAGGTTCCATTCTATGCCGGTAGCTAGAGATCCTAATCAAGAGCAGCTCAAACAGACGGATGAACGAATGAGCACAGATGGACAGGAAACTGAATAACAGAGCCCAAAGGACACAGAAGACTCGACGACAGAGATAGATCTCAGCATCTCGAGTGGCTGGACAAAGCTGTAAGCCGTCTCTCTAGCAAAGAACGGGAGCATGTTAGATTGGAATGAATCTACCGAAAATACTACTGGCCACTTGTTTGTGGAAGAAAGACAAAAGGTATAGGTAGTTATTATAGGCAGTTATTGGGGTTTGAGGATGATGTGGCCTGGCTTAAATCGCCTACTTCTGGTTCTAGTCTACAAGTTGTCGCCTTAGCATCTGGAGGCTCACGGTACTGCCTGGTCGGCGTACGGCCTCAGGATAAGCCAACGACAACAATCTTTACACAAGAGACATGGAACTAGGATGTCATCAAGAAAAGCTTAGTTGGGAAAAGTATGTCCAAGTCCTGTCATTGAAGTCTAAGCTGTCATAGTGAGAGTCACGACGAACGCCAGGTCAGGCTGGATATGTGCTAAATGGAGAATAAAGACATTTTTGTTGACGTTGACCTTATCAGATATTTCTTTTGGATGAAGACACCGGATAGATTTTTAATAATTGGGTCATCTAAATGTATGTGATAGACTTACAAACCTATGCATGAAGCTCCCATCGCAATCAGTCCAATGAACGCTTGACTTTGTGACACAGTTGCTACGAAGTTGATTAAAAACACAGCCTATGTATGCAGTGAAGCACGATCGTTTCAGGACTTTCTCACTATTTCTATCACAATATCAGCCGGGATGGACAGTAGAGTTCAGAACTCTCAACCACAAAATGAAATGAGAAGTTCATGATCTACTTGGTGTAAGCCATATAGGTTCAGTCATGAGTCTATGACCCCTGTCATTTACGGCTCTTTCTTGGAAGTCTCTTCAAAAGTAATCTGTTAATTGACCGGAACCGTAGCTTAGTTTTTTCAAAGTACCCAATTTACAAATGCCAACGTTGTTACTTGCATCAAATCAACCAGTCAGCACGTGCTGTTGCTCCAACCCCTCTCCCTTGACAAGGTCACCCCCAGCACGCAGCGGGTTTCCATATGCATCGTTTGGATCATCACCTATACAATGATGACACCAGAAGTGATTCCCCGGGTCATGCGCCTTCTTGATAGCCAACAACTGCTCGTAATTCTTTTGACCCCAGTACCTCGTCGTCCAGTTATGCATTACATACGAGCTCTCCGAGAAATAACTATTGGGTCCAAGATTATAGATCGTGTCCTTACATTGTTGCGTTGTCAAAGTTCGCGCATTCCATAACATGAGTGCCGAGCGGAAGCCGCGTGATATGGCGGTGTCGTCCGGCTGTGAACTTCCTAGGTTACCCGTCACTGAGGTGTAAAGGTAATGGAAGCCGCATCGATGGTGTGCTAAATCCGGCGACGTCATGTCGGGCTTCTTGAGGGATGCTACGCAGATATCCAGCACATCCATCATGGTCGAAGCAAACGTCTTCTCCATAGCCTGTCGTGAGACAAAAACCGAGTTTTGAGAGCCGGTCGCGGTGTCAGATGGCGGATGCGATGCCGACAACGGGTTCGTGACAGCGAGTTGGAACTTGTCGGCGGGCATGGACAAAATATAGTCATAAGCTGTCTTGAAGTTACGTTCCTGTACTGTCTTCGCGTGTAGCAGATGTTTGAGACGGTCGCGGAAAAGAATGTAGTCCGGCTCCTCCTGACCTCCGGCGTAGATATATTCAAAGTTGAACTGCCAAGTGACTCCACACAGACCCTCCTTCTCGTAACCGGTGGTATTGATGAAAAAGCCAGGCTGGGTGCTGACCTTTTGGTTAAGCATCAGTTGCCACGCAGTGAAACGAGGCCACATGCTACGTAGCCACTCGTAACCAAACGGCCGCGAGTCAGGACAAAAAGTGCCGTTCTGAGGAATGAAGACGCGGCTGAAGCCTCCATCGGGAATGGTATGGGCGCGGACTGTCATTGAAAGAATCACTCCCCAGACGCCTCCACCGCCTCCGCGCATGGCCCAGAAGAGCTGTGGATTATGACGGCGACTGGCGATCTTCTTGTGGACGACAGGCTGGCCATGGGCGTCGCGACCGACTTGCAAGACTTCAATCTCCAGGAGATTATCAACGCCTAGACCCATCGACGGCGCAAAAGGTCCGTGACCTCCACCAAGATGGTAGCCGACCATGCCGACGGTAGAGCACCAGCCCGACGCAACGGCTCGTTTATTCTCAGCGGAGAAGGCGTGCATCTCGGCGAAGATAGAACCTGCACCGAAGCGGAAGGCGCCAACAGGAGCCAAAGCCTGGTCCTCGTGCCAAGTAGGAAGAAAGGCCTTGTCTTTAAGCAGGATCGTCCTGATAAGAATACCACCTGTTGGGCATGAGTTGCGGCTGTTGTACTCGTGCCCAGTGCCAGCGGTCGCAATACACAGACGATGCCGAGCGGCGAACTTGAGGGCAGTGGCTATATGGCGCTCATTGAGTGGAAAGACAACGATAAAAGGGTTCCAGTTACGGTACTCGTTCTGGTGCAATGCTGCCTTGCACATCTCTGACGCGATGTTCCATGTAGCAGCGTTACCATCCGAGCTGAAGCACGGGCGCTGCATCTCAGCGACATCCTCGTAGTGATACAGTGCCCTGAGACCTTCGGGTTTGTTGCCTAGACCGTAGAAGGACTGATTATGATAGGAGCCTGTTGGGACCGGCGCTGGCTGTGGTTGTGGGTAGCTGTTCCATCGGAGACCGAGACGGGGAACAGAGGGATCCAATGCCTGTTCGAGTTTGTGAATGGCCGTCTTGGTGGGCCAGCAGCTGTAATCTTCGGGTGTGCACCAGTCATGGCTAGCTTTGCCTGTACTCTCATGAGATTGCGATGGTGGAGCGTTGGGGTACGATGCTTGCTCCGAGTCAGCTGGATCGCAGGAACCAGCGCCGCAGAAGTCGTTCTCCGAGTTGCAAGAGTAGCGACAGTGGGCACTACACGGGTTACATCGGCCCATTGCCCATTTCGTTTGCGCGACTTCCTGGTCTTTTCCTGGGGTGTCGCAATTGAGTACGGCGTATGAGTATACCGGCTGGTACTGGAAATGGAAGCGACAGGTAGTGACAGTTCCATCAGAGTTGGCGAGGAGCACCAAGCTGGGATCCTTATCTGAGTGAGAGACAGAGTAGAGCTCCACGCCACGGCTGGGGTAGTTTGGCCACCTGAGCGATGCCTGCCCGTCGGCGGTAAAGTTCCATTGTGCAAGGCCCTTCTCGTAATTTCTCGATACTTCAAGTGTGCGCCACGAGCCAAGAAGTGTTGGGGGTGCTCCGGCAATTCCTGGTTGGTGGTGGCTCACATGATTGGTCTTAGACTCGGACTCGACATTGACCGCAGACTCAGAAGCTTTACTACCGGTTACCGAGATAGTCTCTGCAGAAAATGCACATCCGTCCTCTGACGACTTGCATCGAAACATGAGAAAGTTGCCACACCCAGGCGTGTCCATGGCAGTATAGAAACTCCCTGGCGCAGGGGCTCCGGTGTGATTGCATGCCAAGAAAGCCACCTCAAGCCCGTCGATATCTGGCATCCGCTGCACAAGACAGTCCTCTGAGTGTTTGGGGCCACATCGCAGTGCCAGCTCTCCGGAGCCACGCCGTTCGTAAGTACAAGTCTGAGGATAAGGGCTATCGGTGGTAACAGTCAGAACATTATCAGAAAATGTCTGTGCAAACTCGAACTTGCCGGATCCGAGTTGCTCGGCGCCGAATGAGCGCCAGGTGCCTTCCCAGGGGGAGATAGAATCGCTGCTGATGAAAGGTGGCAAGCTATACTTGAGCAGCGGGACGCTCGCATTGCCATTATCACTCTCCTGGAGCGGCGCGTTACTTGGGTCGAGTAGCACGGTGCCGTCCAACTGCGCCGGTGTACACGTGTCCCAGTGGTCACCGCACGAAAAGCACTGGCTGACACAGTCTTCCGACATGCGTGGAACGCTCGACACCTCTGTATCAGTCCATTCCGCTGTAGCCAGATACGCACATTGCACACAGCTGGTGCTGACGATTGGCTCCAAGCTAGTGAACGAGTCTGATAGCTCCAAGTGCTCTTGTAGGGCTGTATTGGAATTGACCTCGTTGGCCAGCACAAACGCTGTACGGTAGTAGGTCTCTTGCGGTATTCGGAATGCTTTTCCGTTAGCGCCAGGGATGACGGCGCAAGTGCCATGCTTCATCCACTCTGATAAGATGAAGCATTGCATGGTATTGTGATACTTTGGGTTTGTCGGCCAGAAGTGATTCAACAGGCTATAGAATGTGGTGAGAATAGTCTCGTCAAACTCTTCGCCATTCAGGCACCCATAAGGTTGGTTCAACTCCCCAGAACCACCCGCTGAGCCAGGCCATAGGCCATGGAGCGTATAGCCAGATGAGCCTGAGGTGGATTCATTCTTCTGCAGGGCCAGGGTATAGCCATCGATGGCCAGTAGTCCAGATGGTTGATTTTGTGTATCGCATAAGGCAAATGGTGGCGGCTTCTGTTGTTTTGCACCGTACTTGTCTGGGGCAGTACAGTTGTTCCATTTGAGGTTACATGTGGTGGTGTGGAAGTTGAGAGGGTTGACGCGTCGTAGTGGGATGGGATTGGAAGAGCAGTCATCTGATTTACCGAAGCAAGAGGCAGCGACCAGATAAGGCAGAGCGAGCACAAGGGCCACTTGGGCGTGCCAGGTCATCTTGATTGACGAGCACACCGGCTTGTAGGTCGTTTGTGATTGTTATAGTGTATCCGATATAAGTTGATAGATTCTACTGTGGGAGCTTAAGCACGGACACATCAGCTTTATATATGCCATCTGAGCAAAAGGGTAGTATACTCGTCTGATACTTCTTCCATCACAGAATGTATGTTCTCGTAAGGGTCCATCCCTTCTCCCACGGACCTGGATCAAGAGCTACTATATCGCTAGCGGCTTCTAGCTGGTGCGGCTGAATCCCGAGCTATCGGGCGGGGAGCCCAAGGGAGCTAATGCTATGGGTAGGAATGGCCAGCGGCCAGCTGAGAAAGCCATAGACAAAATTCATTGGAGGCAAAAGTTTAGTTACGCCAGCGGGTGAGACTGTTAAAAAAAGAGGCACAGCCACGAGGGAATCGAGACCCAAGAAACCTAACACCACAGCTACTTCCGACCACTCAGATTGAGTGCACACTGAAAATAAACTCAAACACATGCTGATTTGGGCTCGGTCACGGCATGGACATGGAATTCCAATTCGTGTGAGCTGAACTAGAGTTTGGAATGTGAAAGCTATATCCTTGAGCAGCGGCCGATTCCCATCCTCCTTGCATCGGATTATTCAATCAGCTTACGCCGAATGACCGTTGATGTAATAAGTGACCAGGGCCTCGATGGAGTGGAATATTCTTCTGTGGTTAGCCAAAAGATGTGAAAGGTCAACAAATAGCCAGGTGTTTCTCTCTCTTTCCTGGTGTCTTCTACTGTAGCTGGGTTGGAACACGTGCATTTCACCGCTACAGCACCCCTCTTCGGGTGACAAACCAGCGCAATCGACCAGCCAGCCACCACCACAAATTCAAGACATCACGTTGTCTAGACTTGAACTCAACCCAGCCTCAGCAAATAGTTGAAACATTGTGCGCGGGGATCATACTAGGTATGGGCTGTTACTGGTCGGATAAGAAGTAAAGACGCGAGTTTGTTACTGACAATCGATAGTTCCATTTCCTCAGAAAAAGTGGTCCAGTATGCTCAGCTCAGGGTCCAACTTGATCGATCCTAGGGCGGGCCGAGACACACTTGAGCTTAGCTCAGTTATACCCCTCATTTTTGGGGCGCTGCGTGCAGCTCAGCCAGCCCCAACTTCTGAACCTGGTCTCGGGTTTGCACGAAAACGTCACATTCAGGGACGGAAATCAGCAATTTCCATGTACGGAACTCAATCCTCATGACTGAATTTAGTGAGATCACCAGGAGCCCATATATATCCTTTATTATTGGTGGTAGCGTCCCGCATCAACCCGCAAAACGTGAGCTGTATAGCGCCTAGAATACGATAGCCTCTGAGCCGCAGGCGCTATCGATCAAGCCTACTCTCAAACAGTGGCGGTTCTAGATTTTGAGCTTTCACCAGCCGTGTCTCGACTGAATCAGAACCGAGGCCTCTGGGCGATAAAATACTTAAAGCGGTTATAAATCATACATTCAATTGGGCATCGCCAGCTTCCTTACTCTCATCATCTCAAGCTTCTTCCCACGCCCATCAGGATAATCTTACTCGCCATCCTCTTTTACAAACTTCTCTCATCTACCCTCAAATCTTTCCACAATGGCTGTCTCTAGCGAGGGCGACATTCTTTCAATTCCTATCTATACAGAAAATTCTGAGCACGACAAAGTGGAGATCTCATGGTCTCAACAATTGCGCAATCGCAGTGCTCGCTACTATGTCGTCAAAGCCCAGAATCAATCTAAGGGCAATGCCGATGTTTTGATGTATATCGAAGAACAATTTTACAAAGATTCCAACACGTATGTGTATGTTGGAAACCTTCCGGGCGCAAGACAGGAGGGCAGTAAGTCGACAGCTTTTTTCTCGCTCAACATTCACTAAAGTTTGAGTCAGACGCCTGGGTGGTTACCATCGACGACCATTTCCAGTATGGGGAGAAGAACAAGAGTGGAGAATCTCGATGGATTGTTCTTCACAATAGAGACTATAAGATATTCCAGGTGAGTAACCCATGACGATTCCTCTCAAAGGCCTAACTAATGTACACAGCACCGCTTCCTCGTCACCACCATTCAGAGCAAACTTAGTGAAGCGATCAAGAACTTGGCCAGATCTTTTGGAGCTAGTGAACTCGCTGACCAGATAATGAGCTCTGGTGCCAGCTTCATCGGCCAACCCCTGCGCACTTTCTAGTGTTAAATTTCGCAGCTTGATAGTATTTTACCGTTCTCGATATTATAGCCATTAGATTAGTTCTACAAAATACTTGTCGTGTTCAATTCATATGATTTGATGATTCCTTCATACTTACACCCACGACCCATCACTCGTTCCATCATAAACAGTACAATTCGGCTGAGATGTTTAAAGCTTGCAATCAATATTGTGAAAATTCCCGGATTTCAAGCTTTTATTGCATTGAAGAGCGTTTTATTTGATATAGATGTCTAATGACCTAGAGCTTGTTGCTTTCGCATTAGCTTGGCATTGAATAAGGAGATTAATATGTATGTGTCAAACCCCAAATTCCTCCACCCGTCGTCTACCATCCGCTCGCACGCACCCAAATATCAACAATCTGTGTCGCATCCCCCTCGGCCGAGTCAACCACAAGGTACCACCCATACATAGCCCCAGTTACACATGCATGATTCGGGAAGATGACGACGTTCTGTCCCACCTCCAACGGAACAGGCGGCAAGTCACCAGTATTCTCAGCCTCATCATGTTCCCAGGCCGCTATTGAGTGCTCCTGGCTGATTCTATCAATTATCAAGCGTCTTTTCTGCTCTTGTGATCCGTATGAAGATCGACTGATGACGCCCCATCCAGGATACGCAGCACAAGGCTCGCGTCCCAGACCCAGTGTGCCGACAGCGACAAGGGCTTCAGGTTGGGACCTTTCCTTGTCGTTGTAAACGCTGCATACCTCTGCGACAACCGAGATGGCGATCTCTTCTTCGTACGAGCCAAATTGCTTTCGTGAATTGGTCGAGACCTGTTGCATGTCCAAGATAGAGTATACACCAGCGTGAAGCTCAAGCTTAGTCTGCAACCCTCCTTGTTTAACTTTTGAGACGGCCTGGATAGTACTGCGTAGAGATATAGCAGCAGGTGTCTGATCCTCTTGTGGAGTAGTCAGGTTTTCGGCAGCAGTGACTTGAGGAGAAGCTCCGACACTTATGACGATTTCTTTGTTCTTAGCGAACAGATGAGAATGGGCGTTCAGCGCTTCGACACAGCCTTGGATTTCACCCTCCAGGTTCCCCATGGCTTGCTCAGCCGTGTTGTCCTTGTAGCTGAGACTACTGTGCGAGTACAAACCAAGTAGTACAGCGTCTCCTTGCGCTTCAAGCTGGGCAAGAGCTTCAATCAAGCCATTCTTGTTCAGAGCGGATGGAGGTAGACCTGCGCGATGATATCCGGTGTCAACTTTCAAAAAGACTCTTGCGGGGAATTTGGCATGTTGAGAAAAAGCCTTGACTGAGTCGAGTTGCGACGGATGGTCGACGAGAACGGAAATGCTACCTTGGCCTATCTCAGACCCGAGGGCAGCTAATCGAGGGATTTGAGACCGGGGTAGAGGAAGACCGTAGAGAATATCAAGACACCGACCACTTTTTTGGAGTTCTTTGAAAAGAGGAAGAAGATGCTCGATTTCGGCGAGGGTAGATACAATGAGTTTGACGTCACTGGCATTGCCAATCTGAAGACGAGTAGCTTCAATGGTCTGAATGGAGTTAGCACAACCTACGATGTCACGGGAGGTAAGCCAACCTTGTGAGTCTTGACATGTGCCCGGAATCCAACACCAAGTGCATCAACGGCTGCACGCATAGAGTGGCAATGACGCTCTATCCTGGCTCTGTCTAGAATAACGGCTGGTTTGGGAACATCGTGAATACTTTTGCCAACGTAAAATTCACGCAGCTCTTGAATTGACGGTGTCTGCCTTTGAGGGATAGCCATCTCGGTGATTTTGAATGAGGTTGTTATTCCCTTCGAGTATTCGGGTGTTGTGAAGCTTTTTTATCTGTTCTGAGGCGGGCTTTTGCCTGCGCTTGAAGGGCGTGACGGACTTGGAATTGTCCGCTGTGGAGACGATGCTGTTCGGGCAAAGGGCGTAAATTAGGCTGAATTTAATAGTACAGGGTAAGTGAATGAAACCTGATGAGCAGGCATACATTCCCAGTCTTATATTTGTGCTACTTTTAGTCAAGTGTCTGCAACAGCCGATATGTACAGGCTATTTTCCTCACTCCCCAGGACTCCTCCAGATTGGACGCCAGCATTTACGTATTTGATAAGTTCATGACCTCAGCCTATGCCCTGCGTTAGGTACTTGGGTTTTGATGTTATAAGTATGGCCACGAACATCGTCTGAATTTGAGAATTCTAGTACATCCGCATGTGGTCCATGGAATTATTTTCTTCCCCTTGGCATTGGGTCGAATCACTCCCGCAATACCTCATGTCATGTAGTTTAACGGAATCGGCCCGAAAACTAGTATGTAACGAACGGACTGTGAACTGAGGGATTCCATTAGTCACCAGAGCAGGTTGGACGTTGGCTACGTAACCCAACTAGGAAGGTGCCATATTCATGATTTATAAATACTTTCAGCTTCAAAAGACTTGAACCCGGCTTGGCAGTCAGATACCAATTTGCAATGTCCCAGTTGTTGTAAAGCATTGGCCGCAAAGACAGGTCAGCCAGAACCTGCATTGGAGAACGGCCGTTTTGCTGGGATGACACTGAACGATACTCGGATTTAGACTCGGTCTCTTCCTCTGTGAGATGGCGGGAATATAGGTGGTCTGGAAAAAGCCCGTAAGCTCTATGTTCAGTCAACGAAAACATACCACACCTGTTTGATTCTCAACTGCTATCCATCTCTTATAAAAGTTCGCAAGTTTATGACTCGCAATCGTAAACGAGGGGGCGATATGCAGAGTCTTTGCTAGAAACTGAGGACTATGATCCAATTTAGTCTAAACCATGAAGTACAAGATATTTCCCAATTTTCAAGTCACCTTGGCCATCAACATAAGTTCAGGCTATGGCCCCCACCGCCAATGGAAGGTATGATGTTTGAGAGATGTGTCACAAATTTTGTCGCCGCCACGACAGAAAGTTGAGTCTCCGAGGTGTGCTTATATACAATAACCACTACGAGTCTATTTGGTGGTAAAACTTTGATGATTTACCAGGTACTAGCATTCCAGCAAAGTAAGATACAACGACTGTGGTCCTTGTGGTGAGCCCTCATAGATAGTTCAAATGCGATGGGCATCTTCCTCTCAGCTATTCGCTATCGTCCCAATTGAACCTCTGCAGATGAGCAAGAATTGTTTATATAAAGAATCGGGCGCTGTACGATTTAAACTGAAAGGGTACATCGAATATTTGTTATCGGGTACTGGGTCCATGGATTCAGCTTAACAGAACAAGAAATGGGCATAACCCACGACGCTACAGTTGGTGCTCCCGCTTATGGGCACTACCGAGTCACAAAGCTCCAGTTTTAGCCATGTTGGGAAGGTATTGTTTCTAGAAGGCGCTAACACATGTGAAGAGCTGAGTCCAAGTCTGTGGGCCGGGGCGGGATAATTAGTCTGACATAACCGGGGTGGCCTGTCCATAAGGCAGAATATCCTACCCTCCACAAATGATTGGCATCCAAGGCTTCTCAGGTGGTTTACCGGTAATTACCGATTCTCAACAAGGAAATATCCAGTGACAATTTTGTACCGGGAGCAGCATCACATGCTAGCCTTGACCGGCAGTCAGTCTGGTGCGCGTAATCAAGCAAAACTATTTTCATTCACACGACACACACCGCCATTAGCAGGTCTGAGAGCAACATACAATTGAATCGTACTGTAGATACTTGGAAGATTGATCACCCAACCGTTGCTAGCTCGTTCATAACATAAGTTGTAATTAAGAACCGGTTTGAAGTCTAGAAGACAGGCAGCTGCCGGCGTGTTTCACATTGAAAATGAGAGCCATTCAACGAACAACTATACAGTCATGATCACATCATGTTCATCTTATTACATCCCATTATGGTCCCGAGGGATACATTTTCCGCCGATTTTGCTTTCACCAGTGGTTCTAACCGTTCAGTCTGGGCGCAACGTTACAGCGTCACTTCCCATTGACCTATTATATCCCGTATATCCGTAGACATTTACAAACAAGCTTCAGGCCAAGCCCTACTATCTTCCCATGACCCTGTCATTTACTGCTCAGTCTTTAGTACCAATAGGAACGAGATTCGAGACACCTACGCAGGGGTACAGGACAAGGCGTTTTCAGCTTTCATTACCCCTACAACGGAGCAAACCTATTAGTGTAAAGGAACAATGAAGTTGGAGCCCTCTTCCGAAGTACCGTTCATCAAGAGGGACGATGATAGAAACTCGTTGATGGTGGGGCTCTAATGTAGTATATGAGAACACGGAGAGCCCATGCTAGTTCACCCTTTATCATCTACAGATCTATGTGTTCACCCTTCACTCAAGAGCTTTGGCCTACCATCATTCAAACAATCACTATGTCGTATCAACAAGGATACCAACAGCGCCAACAGGCGATGGCTCCTATTCACAGGGACCAAGGTGCCTTTCCCGGCGGTGCCTACAGTATCGCCCATCGCGACACCAACACCCTGCTGAACATCGAGCTTCAGCATGGTGCCATAGTACGCTCCAAACCAGGCGCCATGATTCACATGTCAAGCACCGTGGAGCTATCTGGAAAGTCCAAGTTTTCCTTGGGAAAGCTTTTCACAGGCGACTCCCTTTTTGAGTCATCCTATGCCGGACCAGGACGTGTGGCCCTCGCTCCGACCCTTTTTGGAGACATCATTACTCTACATGTTGATGGACAGCAGTCCTGGACGATTGGGAAGGACGTTTTCCTCGCCTGTACATCCGACATTGCTAAGAAGAGAGAGACTCAAGGCCTGGGCAAAGCATTGTTCTCTGGGGAAAGTCTGTTTGTGTATACTATCGAGGGGCGGGGCATTATGTGGTTGACAAGTTTTGGTGCTGTCGAACGACTCGATGTAAGACTCTTCATCTAATCTGCTACTTCGTCATCCGATGCTAATCCTTGAATGACAGCTTCGTCCTGGTGAGGAACACATTGTCGACAACGGCCATCTCGTGGCGTGGAGTTGTAATTATGCTGTTGAAAAGGCTGGCGGAACAGCCAAGACCGGCTTGACGACGGGAGAGGGCCTCGTCTGCCGCTTCACAGGTCCCGGCTCTATTTATATACAGACTCGGAACATGGCTGACTTTCAGCTTTTTATCAAAGAGACAGCCGCCAGTTAATACTGGATCCAACTTGAGTACGAAGATACTCTGATTAAAAGCCCTGTTCTGAAGAGAGTGACATTAGAAGCACGACTCCAGCAGATGTACGCTAGTAGAAGAATACAACCTCAATATCATTATTAAGGGATATGTGCCTCTCCGAAAAGTCGTTATACTCGAAGGATGATTGTGTCACGTTCGAATTTGTATGCTGATCCCTAGAACAGTACTCCTCAGTCAGTGGCACTTGGTCGAGCGTCAAGACCTGAGGTGGTTGGATGATTCCAGCGCACACATGACTCACGATTTTGTGCAATGAAGCTCAAAAGTGAACGTTCTTTTCGTAGACCCCTTCAGGATCCAGAATACAGACACTGTTATTCAACACGATGTCTTGCAACACGTTGGGACTTCTGCAACAGGTATTTCCAATAAGAATGGCTCACTTCACCACTGTGGTAAGACAAGAACACGTTTTCTCTCAACAACCAAATCTTCCTTAACAGACATGAATTACATCTATGTGATAATCAAGACAACCGTTAAGCAGTACTCTTGCTCTTCTTCCTTCGAAGTTTCGACGCAGCCTTGATGGGGTCCAAGACAAAATCTTGCTCAAAATCATAAGGATCGTCATCCTGTGACGTGAACCAAACAACCTCGAAACCCAGAACTTTGGGATCATTTGGGAACTTGAAAGCGGCAATCTTTTCAGGATCGGCATTTCCGATATAAAAGGTGTTGGCCTCGGACACGATAACTCGATGTCCTTTCTTGAGCACCTTTGAGGTGACACCGTTATGCCATGTCTGTATGATCCAGTCTTTGGATATGTTGACATTCTTTTCCGAGTCAGTGAGAGGGTCGTCCCACAAAATGGCTGATTTGTTAGGGGACAAAGCTGGAAGTCCGTTTAGAAAGTCTGAGAAGAGTTTGTTGTCGTCCTTGGTGTTCCAGAAGTATGCCACTTCATCGCCGCCAAAGTGATGCAGAGAAGAGTTGAAGTATTTATCCGTTGTTGTGACCAAATCCTTGATAAACTTGTATGTTTTAGGCTTGTTCGTTCTGATATCGAGTTGTGCGTCCGGGTTATCGAGATCTGCATCGCCTACTACTAAATCCTTCCTCCATACTCCGCTGCCACATATTAGCAACTATAACGTCGAAGAAAGAAAAATGCTACAACATACAAGATGTCGGCGTGGCCAGGCACGTCTGTCTCAGGGTAAACATTGATACCGAGGCTCTGCCCATATTTGACCACGTTCTGGATGTCCTTGAAGGTGTAGTATGTATCAGTGTTGCTATACTCAACACTGGTATCCGTCAAACCCTGGTATGCCGGCCACAGAATGGGGAAGCTCTCTGCATCATAGATGTGCCAGTGGAAAACATTGTAGTTGTACTGTTGAAGTATGGCCAACAAATGGAGAATAGCTTTAACAGGAAAGAACTTTCGCCCTGTGTCCAGCATGAAGCCTCTGTGTGGGTAAAGTTCGGTAGCCATCTTGCAGCCAATCGACATTCAGTGACTGATGGTGATCGATTGTCTGACTTGAGAAGTTAGGGGTGTGGCTTGTTTATAATTAACTGTTCGCCGGATGCGGTCAGCAGGACAAAGGCTTATCCGATCCGTTTTGCAATCCTTTCAGGTCCGGCTGCAATCCTTCCGCTTCCTTCGCCGCTAGGAGACTAGTCTCATCATTGAAGCTTTCTCCAGCATTTCAACCACCATTTTTACCTTCAGCATGGATCCCTTGAATTCCTCACTCGCCCTTCCAGCTCTGTACTAAAATTCGAGCCATTCCAATAATATCAGCTGGCGAGGAAGAGGAAACCGGTGTTCATTTGCATTCAACCCATTTACATTCAGCCTGGTTTCTCCTAGGCTGTACGCCACAAATACTAGCCCCAGCTATTTTTAATCGTATGATGGTCTAGATCTAATGGCCTCCAGCCCTTTGACCACCGTGCGCCCTAGAGCCAATAGAAAGTATCTGAGACCGAGCATGAGGGGCCTTTTCTATGTCCTGCGTGGCTCTGTCTCATGCTAACCCCTCACTATTGAGTCTTATACTTTCTTCCAAGGACGTAAACCTCGACTTGCCTAATGCCTCAAGTAATTGAATAGACCGCGACTTAGGCTGATTCACATCCTCCGAGGAATGCCCAGATTGAAAGTTCTGCACAAAGGCTCTCTGAGGGTTTTGTTGACGCAAGATGCCCAAAATGGCATCAAAATTCCACGGCTCAACCCATGCGAAGATTCTTTCTCCTTGAACTGTGGCCAGTAATGTACATCCGACATGAATCATAGCGTTGTCCTGGACATCTACAAAGTACTCTTTACATATGTCAGTCGTGCGTTTGGGTGATAACATAGGAATCGACTTACGAGGAGGAATGGTCTTGAGCCAGTCGATGTTTGTCCCATTCCACAGACTCTGGATGAACCCCGAAGTCGAAGGGTGGCCCTGATGAGTATGATCAAGGCTTTTTCCAAAGGTCGTGCTGGGAAGTACTGCAATAGATCAGCACAGCTGCACATTGATTCAAGCTTGTAGCACCAACCTGTGTTCACGACCAAGTCAGGGCGCCGTGTAGGGTCGTCGTGATAAAAGTCCCAGATAGCGCGCTCTGCTGCTACTTTGCTTGCTGCGTAGGCTGTATACCAGTCAGGTGTTGCGGATTCCTGGAGTTTAGACAGAGCTTCATGGTTCCAGCTATCCTTGGTCACCACTATGCCAGTCACTTCAGGCTGAGGAGACGCAGCTGCAGTTGAGGAGCTAGTAAATACAAACCTCTTTACGGAGGTCTCAAGGTTAGATGCTCTCAACGCATTCATAGCGCTTTCAATAGCGTCGGGTATCATCTTTTGGACACTAGTATCATGACCTAGTGGAGATGCGACGTGCACAACAGCAGAAACACCTCGTTAAGAATCAGAATAGCTCAAATAGCATCAGAAGAAAATGTCTTACCTTTTACGGCCTGATTAAATGCCTCCGGCGAGGTAAGGTCGGCGATTGTAAATAATGTGAATTTGTCCGAGCCATGTCTATGGTCGAATAATACTTTCATCCAAGCGCAGGTTGAAATATTGCGAGCTGTGCCGCGAACGTTGTAACCACGACTGAGAAACTCATTTGCAATGTGGGATCCAATGAAGCTGTTGACGCCTGTAACTAGAACAGTTGATCCTTTGGGAATGGCCGGGGAAACCTCAAGAGACATGGTAATGGTTGGTTTTGTGAGTGTGAGCTAATGTGGCTGTGTGAACGTATTTGTCCTAGAGCTCTGACTGGCGATTGAGAAGAGCAAAGTTCTGAATTCGTAGGTATGTTGATCAAGCGATTATTGACGGTGTTGAAAGTTCGATTCTCGGGGCGAAAGAAACCAGTATTTAATTGGAACGAATACAATCTAATAACGTCTAATCTTTCATCTTCTCGGCAATCGCCCAACCGTTCGGTGTCCGATCTTTGCCCGCATCAGCCCAGTTTACTAACTAGCTCACTTTCGGCAATTGGGGGTAATGCCGATACGACGCCTCCACCACCGACAACATGTCAGAGTGGTCTAACTTGAATAAGGCCTAAACGATACTGATTGTTGAACTGCGACTCAACGGCCACGATTGCTCTAGACTAAGTCATCTCTCAAGACTAATGCCCTGCAGCCTGATAGAAGGCGACACGTACAATCAGCTGTCTCAAAGCCGGTTATACCTGCAGCGTCTGCATGCTAGAATGCGACACTGGCGACACTCGTAAAGGAAAACCGGTAAAAAGTCATTGCATTGCTCACATTCTCCACCAGGTCGACCTCTCCATCTTTCATGCCGACATTCGTGGTTCTCGACGAGATTGGCCCTCTCCCGCGCAACTCGCATCTGTCTCTCCCTGTGATTAATCCAATCGACATCGCCAGCTCGATCAACAATTTCGTTCGCCCTTGTCAGCAGGCGGTCAGGGTCCCAATGAGGGCACCTGCAGGTTTTCCAACGCTCGCCGCAAAGATAGCAGAACTCGGCTCTGCAAATACATGCTGCGCTCTGTGTTAGTAAATCAATACGGCTGGAGGCCAATTAGACTGACTCATATGGAAACAGCCGTGTTGTAGCTCAACAATTCTTGAACAGGCACGGCACTGCTGCCATCCATTCTCATTCGCCAATTCTAAGATCTGTTGTGATGCCGTATCTTGTGGACAGACGCCTGCGTGCTGTGGTCCTTTGCAGTGAATACAGGTTTTCTGATGACATTTGGGACATGTTCCGATATCATTTACAATGAGACCCGGCGGTACAAACGTGGAACAAGACGGTTTGCTGCAGTATATGCGATTTGGGGTTTCCAATTCTAGTTTCTTTGCCTTGAATTGACCGACAAGCTGTGGAGAAAGCCAACGTCCGGATTCCACAGGAATGGGCTGATTGCAGCATCGGGGAGGAAAAAGAGACTCATCTTGGAGCGCTGTCGTGACAAGTCCAACGAGACACTCGCGGCAATATTCGTGCGAGCATGGTGCGCGAGATAGGAAAAGAGGTGAAAACTTGTCGGTACAAATGATGCATTCCTTCTTCTGTGGTGGCTGGCGAGAGGCTGCCCAGCTGGAGGATTCTGCTTGAGCCAGGTTATCTTCGACAATACTGCCGTTTACCATGAGCGGCTCTTCGATGTTCAGAGACTCCAGGATCGTGATAAGATCATCACCAAGCTTCTCTGGCACATCTGCATCATGGTTCCCTGTCGTGGAAGCAGACTCAGCTTGTGCTGCTGGGTTCGCAGAGAGTCTGATCGCAAATTGATGGTCCTTTGCGGCTTCTTTCTCGGCCGCCTGCACTTCTGCAATCAAATGAGCGTCTGTATCAACTGCTCTTGCAATACTGAGGGCAAGAGATCTGTCAGACACATATGCTGATATCTCGTCGATTTCATGGCGATAAGCCTCCAGAGCCAACTCAGGGTCAGTATGTTCGCCCGCGCGTTGCTTGCCCTTGCGGGACCGCTCCCAGCAGTCCAGATCTTGGCGGTGAAGCTCGAGAGCCAGCGCTAGCGATGAACAATCCATGCCAAGGGATCTTGAGAGCTATAGATAATTACTCTGATTGCTTTTCAGGATATGTTGAGAAGGAGTTGGCTGAATATATTTACGTGTCATAGAGCTCAATCTGGTGGGCCTCCCGCAGCAAAGACATGGCGGAGAGTTCAAGCCTTTCACTTCGGTCGTTTAAAAATGCGGAAAAGTCGACTTACCTTGAAACAAAGCAGATAACATTGGGGAAAACAGAAATATTGGAGATATAAGAGAGCGTGAGACATGTGCAGGGAAATTTATATGCTTCTACAAAATAAAAGGAACGCAAAAAGAATGTGTTGATGGGCGTTGGAGCTTTGCTCCCACCAGGGCTTGAACCTGAGACCTTCGCATTACCAATTACTCGGTATGAAGTATTAGTACGACGCTCTAACCAACTGAGCTATGGAAGCCAATCAACTGATGGTATACGGTCCACAGATTTTGATTTATATACTCTATTCTCGGCAGCTTAACTGTTTCGTTCTCTCCAGCGATATGTTACCCTGTACGATATAAACTATTAATCTCATTGACCTGGACTTTTGCTATGATGCACCTGTAAATTTTTATATTTCCAAAATTATTAGCTATGAAATAACTAGCGCAAAGTTTCGGTGAAAAAGGTAAGCCATTGACTATTAGCTCAACCACCCAGACATCTTACAGCTTACGAAGCCTGTGGGGGTAAAGCGTCTCCATTGGCGTTCACTTTTACAGAGTCGTCCAAACCAGGAACTTTCTCACTGCGCACCTCCGTAATCTCGTTATACGGCGGCGGGACAACCCAGATCAAGTCAAATCTGCTGTCAGGATACTCAACACTTCCTGTCCAACCGGTCGAAGCTGCATATCCCTGCACGCCAATCGCCGAGGCGATTCCTGACAGAGCATGATGTTCCCAGCAAATTAGAACATTTCCTGGGCCCTCAAAAGCGAAGGCATCTTTTGCGGCCTTTTCGTAGTGGTCTCTCTTGACGCTATCGTTGATCTCCAGCCCCAGGGCCTTGGCCAAGGGCTTCACAGTTTCGAAAGGGCGCAAGTGTGATTCTGTCCTAGTTAGAGGTCGAAGAGATACAATGGACAAGATTGCTTACTGCTTTTTGGTTCTTCCGCCATGATATATCCAATGTCATAATTCGACTGCTTGCCGAAAACATTGGGAAGGTCGTTGGCGCGGATGAGTCCCTGTGCCGATAGTCCATCAGGCTCTTTGCCATCTACTAACGGGGGCTTCTCTCCATGTCGGATGAGGTAGATGGTAGGCTGGGCCTGCCCTTTTATAAGCATATGACATTGTTTGATTTGAGTATACACACTGCTTTCTCGTGATGCATGATTTCAGGTAGGGATGCTAGCGGTGCACAATATCTAGAATGAGCTTAAGGTTGGTTGTCTCTAGGCGCAGATATCGTCTACTCGGATTGAAACTGTGTAATGAATCAACACAAAAAAGGCTGGCTTCGGTGACTTAAATAGTCTGGGAGACAAGATCTTAACACAGGTTGTCACATGGAAGTGAGCGACTACGCGTCCCTTCTATCATGCTATGTGGCTATCTGTGCCGAAACCCAAGCTAAGATCCTCCTGGGTAGTGACCCCAGCGCCACAACAGGATTAGCCGCACGTGTCCATCAATAGTGTCTACCGGTAAGCGATAGCACCACTATCGATTGGTCCTTGAGCGTCGCGGCATTTTGAAGAATGAGTGGCTTATCAAATCACCAGCTGAACTGAGACGCGGGGGAGATCTAGAATTTACAACTCACTCAAGTCGGCAGGAGGCTTGCTGATCAGTCATGATGCGGAATGGTTTTCCAGCCGCAGACTAGAGACACCGACCTGGAGAATACCTTGGGAAAAATAGAGACCAATGTAGGGGACGTGACCTATCACATTGTGGCTGTAGCTGAGCATTCAACGTGTCTGGGGATTCCGCCATCATTCTTGAACAAGCATTCCTCAAACCATCGTTCAACAAAGCTCTTGCCCCCAACTCTTGGTCGCATTCGTTACCTCGTCTTAGTACTCGAATCTTCTACTGTGCATCTATTACGTGCTATCTCCCGTCAATATCGCGATAGATCAAATAATGACCCCATAAACCTTACTGAAACACTAACACCTATTGTTATCTGCCCACTAGTTGCATCTGACACAGTAAGTCTATGGATCTAAACTCTGCGACTCTATCTTAGTACTGTTCAATCAGAGGACGTCGGGATTACCCGAAGATGCAGTTCCAAGTGCTACATCGTGTCTGATAATGGTAACAAGATCAGCACAGAGTTGCATTAATTAAAAACACCATGGCAGAATCGGCAACTAGTTGGAGACTAATCCCCCAACTGAGACTACAGGCCATTCTACAACCATCTTGAACGCGTTACCAGTAACAAATCAAACGTGGATTATTCATTTGGGTCATCAAAAACAGAGGCCAGAGTTTGAAGCCTATAGAATATATTATCACAACATGCTGCTGAGGTTCCGTTTATCATTAGTGTCCTATAGACTAAGATGCATTTCGCCTTTCAAGGTATCTTCCGGAGTCATAATGAGGTTCATCTGAACCTTCTAGTTTTATCTCGTAGGCCAGTATCACTGACCCGCAACAAGATGAATGTATCTGACAAAACACCCTTATTGATTCTGATTGTTGAATATACTATTTAGAATTACAAATTTCCAACTTCCCATGTCCCAAAGAAAGAACTGCCAGGATCCTGGAATTGAAAGAAAGGGTCGTAAGCCATATCTAAAGACACGGGCCAAGGCGTGAGTGGCACTTGCTCCATGGTTTGTCCATCAGCGTTCGATCTAGAAGAACTTGGAGCTGACTCATGCGTTTTTGAGCCCTGAGAATCCTGCTCGCCTCGGTTCATTCTCCGACCAGATCGTGGCGGCAATGCCTGTCCATTGGATAGAGTGACCTCGACTGTAGGACTATGAAAATCATCCATCTCGACGATATCTTCCCCTTCGTCGATATTGTCCTCTGGGAAAAGAGAGCTGGCATCGAAAAGACTTCCTGTCTGGCACGCACCCGCTGTACCTCGGTAAGCGGCAAGATTATAAAGGAGTATGTCCCACATCAAACGTGTGTTTATTGAAATGGTCCTTGGTGTCGGCAATTCCTGTTCTTTCTCCTGTGCATGATCTACTGCAAAAGCTGACCGGACCAAAGCTTGGAGCCGCTCGTGCTGGGGAAATATTAGCGTTTCGGTGACGGGACAAATGCTTGATACAACTCACCAGCCATCTACATGAAGGCCAAAGCAAAGCCAGTTCTGCCACAAACGCAACACACCTAGCAAGCCTATCCATTGCTGCCTCTCTGGTTGTCTTATCAGCTGCCCGGCAAAAGTAGATATGTATTGTCGCTGCAATTGCCGCGCAATGACCAATAAATGGATCCGATATTCGGTATGACTTTTGAGTGACCATGTCTACAAGACGTGAGACCCAGGTACTATGAATAAACGCAAGCTCTGAGGATGTTTTCCAGAATGTATTTGGAACGCCAAGTTGAGCCGACTGTTGCGGTCGCGATGAATACAAAAACGGATGATTCAACATATTATGTATGGTGTGGTATGTGAATTGTTGATATAACCAAGGAGTCCAGTATTGTCGATTACTTTGAAGGTGCTGGCTATCTTGGTCGGTGAACCGCCCGCTTTCGAAACGATGAGGGGCTGGGAACTTCGTCTCTGAATCCATAAGACGAGCGCTTATAACAGTATATCCAGATTCAATAGACCAAGGAGCTGGCGCCTCAGTGGTCCGCTGAGCCCACTGCTTTATATATGTCCGGACCTCTCCCCATAGCGTAGATAGCTGTATCATATACGCCCACGTCCCGCTCTTCTTATCTGAATTTCGCGTCTCACCCTGAGTTGGGACGTCTTCACAAGGTAAAGAAGGGGGTATTTCGTCTAATGTCCGGCGCAGATCTGTATTTGTGGCAACATATCGCGGTCTTCCAATGTCTTGCAGAATGTTAGTGGTTGAGAGCTGGTGTCCGTACATTTGCTGCAGCATGTGCAAGCTCCAAAAGACTCTTCTCCGAGACTCTGCACGCGAGCTCAAGTCTGTGATAGCGCAGGTTTCAAAATTGAGATTGGCACAGTTTGCAAGTGTTGTCGCCATTCCCACGTGAAGATATAGTAATGTTGAATTGTTGGCTGCGTAGATTGGTCAATGAATAATCATCAATAGTCGATATGAGCTCACATTGTAGATTGGCGAGCGCCAGCATGCAAAGACTTTGGATCGTCGATAATGAAACTTTGCCCAATCCAATACGCTGCATGACTTTTTCCCTGGCCGCTTGTGCATAGGCCTGGACCAATTCGTCCAAGCGGCCTTGAAAGAACGAGTGCTTTGAGTGGCATGAAGCCAAAGCCAGGAGAGACAAAATGATTTCCTCGCTACAGTCTGAGATTGAGGAAAAGTCTTCCCGGTCAAATAGCCAGAGAGGTTGCATATGACAATATTGAAAATACGAATCAATGATATCTTCTAGAACGTCACTGGAAGGTAGTAGGCTATGATGAGTCAGTTGAAATGATCTTCTAATGGATCAATAGTTCAACTTTCCTATGTGTTGAAGCGCTATCTGCTTCAATGGGTGGCGAAAGCGATAGTTGCCAGTCTTGAGATGGGCCTGAGTTCCTCGATCTTCTTGTCGTGGATGATTCTATGTCACTAATCGGGCTATCAAAAGTTTTGGTCAGTGATCCAACTATAGAACAAGAATCCAAAAGGAGATGTGTCAATTCTTACTCTTGTCTTTCCATCATACGTATCTTTGCCTCTAGCTGAGATAGACGTCTCTCCTACAGTGACATGTCGTTAGTAACCTAGCTTTGTCGCTCCTGAACGACTTAGGCAACCATACTGTGTCTACTGAATCATTCCCAGCTCGCGTCTCTGAGGCTTGGGGTTCTCGAATTTCTGGGTATTTACATGTTTTCAAGAGGCGGGAACAGCTCGAGCATGCAGGTCTCTCGCCCGGGCATCGCGTCTTCTTCTTTCTGTTTATATTCTGGTCAGCTTTGGCAACATAGTGATGCCTAGCTCACGATACTTGGAATATAGCGACAAGGGGGGTTAATGGTTACTACTTACCGGCAATTCTCACACGCCTGGTGCAGGCGTCTATGTGAGCGACCATACATGCTTGGTGAGCATTTAACAGAACGAGACCACCAAGGCTTGCCAGAGAAAGGAAGAGGGGTGCTATTCATTTTCCCAGCCAGGGAATAATTTAGTATACAGGTCTTATCAAATGCGGGGATGATTACCCCCAACTTTGTTGAGCGGAGCACGGCACCGGATACCGTCCCGTATAGTTTGTGTGGCAACTTCATCATGTCTCTGGAGCAGCTGAGATTGTGGAGCTTTGTGGCGCAACGTATGGCTAATAAAGTGAATATGATTTGTTAAGCGATTCGTAACGGATGATGGATCGCTATTTAGAGTTGATCCACAAGCTCTTGACAAGCAGATGATCTACAAGCAGTAGGAGTACGGAGTATGATGGGGCAAGATGCTATTAGCATTATCACTGCTACCACAAGTAGGAGGTTTAGTGAAACGCGCTTAGGCAGAAATCACGGCTGTGAATTTTTTTGAAGCAATAAAGCTTGGAGGATTTCGATTATCACCCACGTACAACTGATGACCATATTTCAAGCTGTCCAGACATCAAAGACACGTAGTGATATTATCATTTCAGCGTCAGGTTACGAGATAGTCACTTGGAAGTATGACGACTTCAGGTCATGAGTTATTTCAATTGAATCTCGATTGTATTCAGAATTTCGTTTCTATGACAAATTACTCCTAGCCGAAAATTCACCAATCCATATTTACCTGATCAGCCTTACAAGCTAGCCCGGTGCAAAACTCATCATCACCCTTCGTAAATCCCGAATTCGCGTTGGGCCGGCGAGCAGGCCATATTTCCGCTTTAGCATCCTGTTCTTTCCTTCTATGCTCTGTCAAAATATGTCTCACCGTCTTCTGGAAGAATAACGGTGCGCTCTCTAGATCTGGATGCAGCTCCCCATTGGTAAAAACGCCTGCCTTCAGATTCTTCTGCACCTCATCGCACAAGTACTTGTCTTCTCCAAGGACTCGTTTGAAGAATGAGTCCACTTTCTCGAATTCCTCATCGGTGGCGTCTTTATGACGATAGACTTCATACTCCATTGAGCACGTACCCACCGACGTAGGCACGCATCGCATCATGTAAAAGAAATGAGGCCTGCAGAACCACCGAATTTAGATGTGCCGTTTCAAAGGAATAGTTGATAAATCACTTACGAGACCGTCATACAGGCGTTAGGGAAGAAATACGTGCTGACAATCTTAATATCGTCCTCCACTTTTTCCTTCTTAGGTCGCTGAAAGTGCTGGATATAGCCTGGTTTCGAGACAGTGTAATAAAAAGATAAGTCTGACAAATCTCGGACGTCTGGGTGTGCGACCTGACAATGGTAACATTCGTTGTAGTTATCAGCCAGAGTCTTCCAATTGTAATTGCCCGGCATGCCCCAGACGTGATCGAATTGATATTGAGAAAAATCGAAGTGCTTGAATCGTTCTTGCGTATATACTCCTTCCAAGTCATCCGTCCATTTTACTTCTGGCTCCGGGGACGCGTCCAAGTTGATCCAAACAAAGCCCATAACATCTACATGCACGTGGACTGGGAAGAGGCTGTGGTTCTCCTTGTCGAAGGTTGGGACAGTGTCGAAGCGTGGGGCCTTGGCAAGCTTGCCATTGATACCATATGACCAGCCGTGATACTTGCAAGAAAATATTTTGGCATTGCCTGAATCTTCAGTGACGATGGGGAAAGCCTTGTGCCTGCAAACGTTATGAAAGCCATTGATAGTCTGTCCGTCTTTATGGAGAACAAGGACAAAAGCGTAGCCGGCTTGTTCAAAACGGAAAAAGTCTCCAGGATTTTTGAAGCGCAATTTATGTGTAGTCAAAAGCCAGCGTTTGGAGAAGATGGCGCGTCGCTCAAGCTGATATATCTCATCCGTTCGATACCATGATGCAGCAAGTGCTCGAGATTCCTTGTGAACTGGGTTGGCTGGAGGAATCGCATCTTTTTCCACGCTCGAGATGGAGAGTACAGAACCAAGCTTTGAGAACATGATGTAGAGATCACAATGAAGTAAATGTTTGAGAAATTTCGAGTGGAGGGAAAGGGGACTTCTTGATTAGAATATAGCGAATGAGTAGACGAGCGGAACTGAAAAACGAAGCCTCGGACTCTCTTTTCAATTGTGGCAGAATATGCTCAAGATTGCTGTATATGAAAAGCTGTAATGTTGCAATCATTCAATCGTTCAGCCACTTGGGCTCTCGCGGTCCGACCTCCCCGTGGGCTTAAGTGCCCCCATGGTAATCTCTATCTTGCTGGATCAGCAATCGTACACATTTCCGTATCAAACAGCGAGGAAATGATTGGTCTGATAAAATCACTATCTATACACCGTGGTCGGGGCCTATCGCGTGACGAATGTGTTGTTTGGGATATCGGCAATCTATTCTCGCGCTCCCCGTACCAGTCTTAGTGCCACATCCAAGAATCGACAGGGAGGGGGAGGTTTGACTGACGTTCTCCCCGGTCACGTGTACGGACCGGTTATCAGTGTCGGTCCGGATCCATCCCGCTAGGTGAATCATCCCAATTAGTAGACTAGACCATTCCTGGTTTGTGAATTGCCTACTGGTTCAAGGACGAGTCCACGACATCTGGGCTAAGGCCATACATACGACTAAGATGGATTTCTCATTTATCGCCTAATAGAGAAGATTGCATCTTCTACGTTTACAAGAGTGATGAGATGGTTGATGCAAGAATACATCCCATCACCGGGGCCTTGCGAGTTTTGGTCTTCACGCCTGACTCAACAAGACTAATTAACTCAGCGGTTTACACAGGCGAAAAGTCAAACGAGACAAGCAGGGTCATTATCTGCAAAGATGAGTTAACCAATGATAAAATTGAAAATCTATCCATCTAGACTAAATTTTGCTCTGGATTGGCCGTTCAAGAGATGGAATACCGAACTTGGAAAGATCCTCTGTTGTTGTTCCATCTATAGCTAACTCGGCCATGACCCGACCGATGACCGGTGCAAACTTGAAAGCATGAGCAGCTCCCAAAGCAACCAGAACATCGGGATACTCCTTCAGAGCGCTAAGTACAAACTGGCGATTTGGTGTGATGGTATACTGGCATGTTATAGTGCGAAGAATCTCCAGCTTCTCATCCTTCGAGATGAAGTCTTGCATGAAGCTGGTGAGCTCTTCCAAGAGTTTCGGAGAATGGATGTAGGATCTCTCCTCCAAATTGATCCGGTTGCCCGACACATCACGGCCAGCCTTGATGGTGGGTTCACCATAGGTTGGAAAGCCGTAGTATGACTTTCCATCCACAACTCGAATCCAGACGGGGAACTGGCTGGGGGCAAAAGATGAAGGATTGGTGGGCTTGAAGTAGGTGATCTGCTCTTGCATAACGTCGAGTGGGATATGCGCACCAAGAGGAGCGAGTAATTTGTTGGTCCAAGCATCTGCCGCCAAAATAACTTTGCTTGCTTCAATATCCCCGTTGCTTGTCTTGACGATGGCTCCTTTGTTGTTTGGACCTTTGGAAAGGGGCACAATTTCGGTGACCGGTGTATTCTCTTTGAGGACAGCACCACGGGCACGAGCAACGAATTGCATTGCCATGACTGATTTGCCCGCATGTGCAATGCCCGTATCCGCAGTATATACTGCCTGCTCATGGTCTCGAATATCAACCATTGGCCATCGCTTTTTCACTTCTTCAGGCCCAAGAAGCTCGTAGGGGACATTGTTGGCATCTAAGCTTGCAGTGTAATCCGAGATCTTGAATCCAGATGTCCAGGCCTGATCATTGGCAAGGGCAACAATGCCGCCGGTAATAGTCAAGAGATGGACACCGGAGTCTTTCTCCAGCTCGGCCCAATGTTTGTATGCGGCCTTGGCAAGTGCCACATATTCTGGAGCGTCGTAAGCGGTTCGTACGATACGAGACGTGTCGTGAGACGCGCCGCGGATATGCCCGAACTCAAACTGCTCGAATCCTATGACCTTGGCGCCTTTCCTGGCGGCTTGCCATGCTGCTGCACTTCCAAGTGCGCCGAGGCCTACAACTGCAACGTCGAACTTCTCCATTATGAGGTAGGTGTAAATATGGATACTGTGAAATGTGTGATATGATGCCACTGGCAGATTATATAATGGAAGTAGGCGGATGATGGTATTATGACCATAAAGCTATAATAGAAGTCTAATATGATAATACTGCCCCAATGCGGGCGGAGCGACTGTCGCCCAGCTGATAAGCCCCGCAGCCTAACGCCAACAGTAAGTGGGCTTGTGAGTTGCCGACGGTCGGGGAGAATGCTCCCCGGCCGATTCATTAACCAAATCTGCTATTATCGACTTATCTGTCGTCCCCAAAAACTGAGACTATTGATGTATAGCCATCCAGGGTGATGAATAATAATTCAGATACCTAGAACGGAGATGATTGGATCCAAAGAAACCTTAGGAACTCTGCTAGCAGATAGCATTGAGCAGGTATACTGGCAAATACAAAGTCAAGTGGGGTGCATGGATTATCAATCTATGTGAGCTTTGCATGCCGCAAGGGGATACATCAGGAAACACGATCGATGATAGCGGATAGAGCCAGTATAAAACGGAAAGCTATATTTATATCTTGCAGTTGAGCTGAAAAATCAGGACTTTGTCTCGGGCATGATAAAATTAGATTCTCTAAACATCTATGTTTCGCCTGAAAGGCCGGCGCGGACGCACAGATCGGCCTGTGATCCGGAGCCGAGGTCCCTGACATCCCGGCGCCGGGCGGGCCCACCTTGTCCGAAGACCCTTGAAGATAAAACCCGTTAGCTTCGGACGGGTCGACCGTTTGTTGTTTTAGTGTCGCATTAATCTGGTCCACTTGACTCGTGATAGCGCATCAGATACTCTAAATGGAACGGGGTTGTGGACCAAGACTGGCAGTGGATCTGAAATGTCTTGTCCAGGATTGGGCAGATATACGGATATATCTTCAGTCTCCATCGCCAGTTTAACATTATTATCCACTCTGGCTTGGCTCGACAGGGCTACCAGATCTGGCACCTAACGGCAGGGCCGAAACAATATTAATCAGGTGATTGAGCCGAGAATTCGGACATGCAATCTCTATAAAGAAAGCCCTTTGCCCTTGTCACCACAAGTGCAGAATGTTGGTCATACTCTATTCACGAAGATGACAATGGCGGAGGGCACTTGGTCCTCACTTTTGAACGCGCTAACAGCGCGGGACTTGATCGTTGCGGGCATTCTGTCCTGGGTCACTTTCGAAGTCTTGCGAGCATTGTACAACATCTCGCCGCTTCACCCTCTGAGCAAGGTACCTGGACCCAAACTGGCGGCAGCGACATATCTGCCCGAATTCTACCACGATGTAATCCTCGTTGGTCGTTATACACATGCCATCAAGAAGATGCACGAAAAGTACGGTGAGTGATTTTCCAAGCTCACTTTTACCTCGTCGCAGAGAATCAAGCAATAGTTCTGACACGACGTCCCGGTCAAGGTCCCATTGTTCGAATCAATCCTAATGAGACGCATTGTGCCGATATGTCTTTCTCGGATGAAATCTACGCAGTTGGTGGACGCAAACGCAACAAGCCAGCTCACCAAGTCAATGGCTCTGCAATTGGAACGACAAATGGCTTTGGTACCATCGACCACGACCTTCACCGCGCCAGACGCGGCCCCGTTGCCAAGTTCTTCTCACGAGCTATGATCGCACGCCTTGAGAATGAAATCCATGACTTGGTCCAGACACTCTGCACCAAGCTCTTGGCTGAAAATAGTGGCAATGGCGGCAAGCCTTTTGATGTCGCGCATGCCTACAGTTGCTTTACTTCTGACGCCATCTCTAGTTATTGCTTCGGCGAAGCCTTTGGACTCTTGTCCCAGGATGGCTGGCAACCTAACTACCGTGAGGCAACTCTTGCAGTCCTAAAACCCGTATTTGTCCTTCGATTCTTCCCCATCCTTGTCAGTAGTGTCAAACTGGGCAAGCATTTTGTCAATTATCTGCCAACTGATATCTCGCTGCTCATCAAAACATTGCAAATCGACATCCCGGCGCGTGTGCAAAAAACCAAGGCAGATCTCGATTCTGGGATTGCTTACGACCGACCAACTGTCTTTGCAGACCTTCTGCAATCTGATCTTGAGGAAAGCGAAAAGGACACTGATCGTCTCGCTGGAGAAGCCGTGGCTGCTGTGAACGCTGGAACAGAAACCACCAGTTGGGCCTTGGCTGTCATTACCTATTTCCTTCTATCGCAGCCCGAAACCTTGGCCAAACTCCGAACCGAATTGTCCGAAGTTGTCAGTGATCCGTGTCATCTACCCTCATGGACGACCCTGGAGCAGCTTCCTTATCTCGGAGCGGTGATCCAGGAGGGTCTGCGTCTATCCTACGGTGTTTCCAGCCGCTCAGCCCGCGTACCAACCACAGAAGACCTCGTATATCAGGGAGAATTCAACAAGAAGCCCGTCACATTGGTACTTCCCCGAGGTTATGCGATTGGTATGTCATCGGCCATTTCCCACCACGACGAAGCTGTCTTCCCAGACTCATATAAGTTCATGCCTGAGCGATGGTTGGACGAGGAGAATAAGTTCAGGAAGGATTTGGAAAGGTCCATGATGGCCTTTTCCAAAGGCAGCCGTGGGTGTCTTGGTAAAAAGTAAGTCACGAAGCTCAACTCTTCAATGATAGATATGCTGACACGCTTCTAGTCTCGCATTGTGTGAGTTGTATCTTTCTCTGACAGCCTTGGCTATGAGAGTGATGCCACATATGAGTCTGTTTGAGACGACGGAGCGAGATGTTAGCTACGACCATGACATGTTTATCCCAAGAACTAAGAGTGGCAGTCAAGGTGTACGAGTGACCATCGAGTGTTGAATGGTGGACTTGAAAAATGGCGATGGTGACTGGGCGTGAAAGAACGGTCTCTGCGGAACCATCTATAGATAAGACTAATTGGTTGTGTTGGTCACATATGCTAGCTAGATCAATGTTACACGTATATTGGTACAATGATCTCTAATGCTCCTTTATTACATTTTATGCATCTCCATGAGTGTCTTAAAAGACTCGTTCCACAGAAGCTGCTTGGAATTTGGACAATTGTCAAAAAGGCACGAAAGCCCTGCTGCCTATTCTTGGCCACAGCTTTCTTCCTTTGGAAAGTTGTTCGAGCAAAAGTACAAGGCATAGGCTATATGTAGCTCCACTTATCAGTGGCCATGGTAGGGTTTTAATCTTGGACTGTTACTAGAGTGCTAATGTTGTCGCAAGAATAAGCTTTTGGTTCGATAGAGCGCAACATATGGCAGGTTACTGTAGCTCTTTTGTGACCGGGATTAGTTGCGCCCTAGACCTATTTGATGTCTCTACGAGATAGATCGGGGTTACTTATGCGACGAGTATATCTTACATGATTGCAAGTCTAAAGATCACAATCAAAATTTGGAACACTCGATAAATTTCGACTCAATCATTAGCTGAAATCATCAGGCAAATAATATATAAAACGAAATCAACCAACCAATATTATATTCTCGCTTTTCCCATGATATCAATCTGCCTTTAATTACCAGCTTCCCGTCTCGTTAACCTCACTCCATTGAACTAATACATCTAACCTTTGCTGGTATCCCTTGGCAAGTCCCTGGTACGCTTCACTCAGTTGCTTGATAGCAAGTGGAAACGACGTTGTCTCGGCGTCCATGATGGTATCGATATCTTTTGTTAACTTTTCCAAATCGGTCATGGTCTTATGTAGCTTGCTAGCGGAAATGCTAAGCATATCTAATTTTTGAAGAGCCTTAGTAGCCTCTATACATCTTATTGGTGCTTTTTGTTGACGTGTTGGTATTTGTGTGGCATATCCTGGAGAGACAGGTTTGGTGTAATGACAGTTGTTCTGTACGTGGGGATGAGCGATCAAGTTTACAAAAGATGTGGCTGTAGGCTTACCTCGGCAGGACACTGTTTTTTGGACCTGTCACTTGCATTCATAGATCTTGCATGCGGCTTGACAGTTTCCTGTATCGAGGTGAACCACGACTCGTCGGTCTCGGGGGCTAGAGTAGGCGCAGGATTGAGGAGGGTGGCAACGGTCCTTCTTGACGCTACTGGTTTTTCGATAGGTGATAGTTCATCTGACCTAGACCTTTTTTCTGCGCCGATGCTGACATCGCAAGAGGAAAGGCCTCTTTTTCGAGAGGGTGTAGATATAGTCGTTGACATTGTACAGATGTGACAGGACGGTTTTGGGCTCAGCATACTCTCTGGCGTATCGAGCCGAGTATTTATTCCATACTAGATTTTTAATTTACCCCGTGTAGGGCTGTGCCACTAGCCTGTTTCGGAAACCTACATCCCGGTGAGCCCCCAATCCTTCGCCAGTGACAGACACCGGGACGTTGCACATCGACGGTAGACTAAGGCAGATCAGAACATCTTAGGTTAGACTTGGCGGAAGCTCCCTTGCGGCCCGTATCTTAGATCAGGATAGCCGGGGCTAAGCAGCGATCCATCATGGCAAACAGAATTGCCGAAACTAGGTCGGGGATTCTGGTCCAATAGCGACGAGATGGTGTAAGGGCATTGGTTGAGGGTTTTGGCCACAGTCGAGTCAATACCCTGACCTGGCTGAAAGTTGACGTGCTTCGCCAAAAGGTACCCTTTCCAGACAGTTCTAGGGAGCCATGGAAGGAAATAAATACAGGCGATCAGAATCGAGTCTTTTGCCCTCATGACGCAAGGCTTTCCGTACAACCTGTCATATATGACATCAATTGTGGTAAACTCGGTCAGCGGAGATTCTCCGGGGCTGTAGCTGTGATATTATAGGCGAATACTAGCCACGTAAGACACGCATGGAACTATTCAGCCGCTGTGGATCTGCAATGAAGTGGCTGGTACGGTGAGGGACAGCTGAACTCGGTCGCTCGGAAGGACAAATAGCCGATGCCACTACACAGATCATGATTGGCAACTTCTTGACCGCTTGTGTTTTGTGTAACTGTCTCCTTTTTTGAGGGTTATCTTGATTGTGCGTCTTTGAATCAGGTGGCTCGGTGAGATCAAACAATAAAAGCTGTCTTTGATTGGTCACAGTTGTCCCAATCTCGATCCTGGTATTCCAGGGGACCCTTGTGAAATGGCGAGATCCGCTTGCTTACCTTTGCTCTAATCTCAATTGTTGCCGCAATAAGACACGAATAAATAGCTTCACCGCGGTCAAATTTTGACCATCTTAATGAGCTAAGCCTCAAATCAGGTTTAGATTGAGTCAACATTTTTATACATCAACAGAAGTAGATAGCTAGCTCATACATATTGCTTAGTCCATCACTTGGCTACAGAGAAATTGACATCGGTCTTTTGTCAACAGCTGATGGCCCACGAGGCAAAGGGTGGAACATGTGAAGACTTCAATAATGCCTCGCAGTCGAGGAATGAACTACCAACGTAGAGCCGAGAGTAGTATTAAGAATAGACTAAACTCGTTTGTTGGACTCTTGTTTCCTGTCGCCACGAGTCATGATCGAATCAAACCACACGTAATTATCAACAAGGATAGGCAAAGGTTTGCAAACATGCATGAACTCCTGCAAAACTTTCTCCCACAACCCTTCTCAGCCTGTTCAGTTGCCTTGGCATCATCCATCGTTACATGGAAACAAAGTCGAGGTAAATAATGTCATATCTCATTCGTGCAGGAGGGATTCGTGGTCGAAGGCATAATATCGGCCTCTGGAATGGCAGCGTTGCCATCTCACCGCTGGCAAGATACGTGAGACTAGATCAACGGTTTGTGATAACCAGCTTGGTAGTGATTGTGGTTTTCTTTGTGGAGCATCCACGTTCAACATCTGGTTGGAGGCGCGAAAGAGAATTATTTTAACTGGACAAAAGACACCCCTTTCAACACTTTTTAACATTTAGAAATCCACGCCAGTGCTACATCTCGGCATAAATAGGGCATGATTCTGCAAACGAGTTGATCCGCCTGCCGTGGCAAGCAACTGATATGCGAAGGCGCCCCTTGGAAAGGATCGATCTGTCGAGGCTTTCTTATAAATGTTCGCATGCATCTAGATTCCATTATACCTTCTTCTTGGGTTCCATCCGCCGCAAAAGATGGGAGACCACATTGAACATCTGCATACCTTTCCTTTATCAAGAGTCTGCCTTGTGCCTGATGGTTAACCTGTCCGATCACACACCATCCTTACTGGGTCTCACGAAATTAGAAAAGGAGCCGAGGATCGAGAAGACATCACTAACAACTTTTCTAGTGCAACAACCTTTGCCAAAATTGACGTCATCAAGGTCGACACGCTCGTTTCAAAAGGCCAACCCCGCAAAGGACGCCGCAACTAGACCGCCAGAGATTTTTCAGCTCTCCAGTGCATCTGAGCCCTCATATTCTGATCCCGATGGAAGGATTCCACAAGCTCCACTCGGGTCGATTGGCGTAGATCCTGTCACAACTCATGTACGAATATTCTCCGCTTTAGATTTGGTACATAATTGACGGGGAAAAACTGGGCTGAATTCAAATGTGATGGACATGGCTCTTCAAAGACACTGCCCCACTCTCCCACGCGAGAATAAAGTAGAGAGACAGAATTAGAACAAGATCATCGCAAGATCATCAGCTGAAGATTATTGAGATCTGATACTTATGACCAACTTTGGGCTATGAATTGTGCTATCGATAAGATCGGGTTCGACTTCGTTGAGTCTAATACTCTAAATTCCGACGAAGCGCAGTCTTGGCACACAAACCCCCGTCGTTTTATGGCTAATTATTCCAAGCTTGGAGACTGTGTAGTCGTGTTTCTGAGGCAGCTGCATGCAATTAGTGTCAAGTTGAAAAAGGAGCGATATCGGTTGAGAAACAGCTCGGACGACAGACGGGGGGTTAGAGGCCGACATAGAGACTAAAGGGCGGAACGTCTTTTTCTCAATGTTGTTGACTTCATTTCATGCACTGAAAGAGACGAGACGGGATTCTTTGTGTCAGGAAAGGACCACCAAAAGATAGATATGAGCTTATCATAAGGTTTCGCAAATTAGTCCTTAGACCTCGGTATGGTACGACCGATTGAGCACCCTGTTGATGATCTCTGCTCGTCCACTTACGGTGTGATAGTGAGAAGTATTCTACGTTAGTACCTCGGTATCATAAATTTACTTAATCTTTCTTTTTCCGACGAGAAGGCGTCTTCCAAAGACAAAACTAAGATATAAATAAACAGTACCAGCAATAGTACCCATTGACATGCTACGATGGAAATCGTCAATTGTCACTCTCCCATTGGGATCACCCACGAATTCTTCCAGCATTGCAAAGTGGTTGGAAAGTTCATGGGACTATATAATAATTTTTCTCGGTACTTTGGTCGTCCAGTTGCGTAGCTCCCTCCTTAATATTGGCCTGGTTCTCCTATATGTAAACATGTTTGGTTGAAAGCTCAAGGCTTAGTGTTCCTACTGTTCAGGCTCTGAACCGCTTGAAGAACATGCAGGTGTGTTCGAGATCTCCAGTTAATGGTCACATAATGTTCAATTGGTGATCGCTGGGTGATACCTCACTGCTTCTCATATCTTCCCATTAGGCGGCTTCAACAGCTTTCTGTCAATATGCTATCATAACTACGTCACAAGCGAACATTTGATCAGGGGCATCAAACATCATGCTAAAATGTGTCTTGAACACTCTATTTCCTCAATTTTTAACCTTGATTGATTTGAGAAGTATTTGGCAGATAAGACACAAGGAATTTCCTGTTTATATATACCAAAGCATTCATTATACACGGCGCTCTTTAACAAAGTTTGAATTCGGTGTACCCTTTACATTGATTCGGTGGGCCTCCTGCTATTTTCACTGCAGTTTTAATTCCCCCCGAGGGGCTTTGCTTGAAGTTGTGAGTTAATCATACAACCCCTCTGTTCAAAACGCCCCAAGGTCAGTTGGAGACTAGATTTGTCATTTGGAAACTAAATTTAGGTACAGTTCCAAGTGACTATATCTCTGAGATATTCCTTCTTTTCACTTCTAACAGCTTGAAGTTGGCAACGTATCACTTCATACACGTATTTCTCCCTTTTAAGGCAACCTCGAGACTTTTGCGGACTACTACCAATACGAAATCTCGTAATATCCGTGATTCAGCGGGCGAAAAACTGCAAGCTGGAAGGACTCGTTGTGCATGATGCCGAAGCTCTATAATGAACGTGCAGAATTTCAGGTAGCCAGCATTTAGTACTCACTGAATTACGGTGGATCGGGTTGGAAAAACAAGGTCGATCCATTGGGCAGTATATCTGATTTTTCAAGTTACTCCGTATAACAATAGCCAATGGAAACGCCATGTCTCAGCGACCCCTCACCTCTAGATCTGAACCTTGATGGGCAAGATCTTGATCGGACCGTATCTTCTTCCACAGACGCGGTTCATGACGCGATAATACTTCACCCAACGATTCCACATCGCCACTATACTACGCACAGTTATCAGACTCTATCTTTGATTGTGAAAACAAAACTGAAGCTAAGATGGAAAACTCGCCATCCCATCCCATGGGTAGCATGCAATATGCATTCGACTCTAATGGAGTCTTAGTAATGGGGCCTGCGTTGTTAGATGAGCCATCAACAGGATTGATCATCTGCTCGTCCTGCTACATTCCAAAGTCAGAACAAAGCTATGGTAGATCTGGACCATATAACTTTATGGATTCCATGTGCTTGGACTGCATGGGAGTATGTCGTTTTCTTCACTCAGTTTCGTTATATTTACTAATCATAACAGCCACGAGAGAGTGAGCCTCCGCAGTCGTCTCTAGGTAAACGACGTAATGAAAATAAATCGGCATCCACAAAGCCCGCTCCGGGGCCGATGAAGAAATCGAAAGGGGATACCGAAACGGAGGGGATTGATAAGAACTGATCAATGTTTAGCGAAGGGCTAGTTTGGCGTTCTTTTTTAGCTTTCGCACTTGCTCTCGGCTAGCTGTCTGGCACTTGCGGACTAGTGTTAGCTAAATGGGTGGCAAACTTGCCAGGGGTATAACGATTGAATGTCTAAAGTGCGGAAGTTAGATTCGGCTAGAACCAAGCCTGTCTGTGCGTCCCTACCACCGTTACATACTACCGTGCGCTATTTTGCAAGGATATATAGATGGCCTCTTCGCCATCGGCTAAGCCGCACTCCATCGGTTCACATTAGAGCAAAGCAAAGGGCGGATTCATACCTGTTCATACTCAAATGTTGCAACGTGTTGATCACAGTCTGACTGTAGTTGGAATGACAGATAATCTCTACCTGTTAATAGAATCGCATCACAGCTAGGCGCCTCAATAGCGAAGCAAACAGCTTATCTCACCACAATCAGAGAGTTTCTAATGAGATAACCGCCATTGTGGAGTCCTAAAAGTCTTCAAAACAATATTAGGTGTTTCACAACTTGTATTAATCGTGTGGGTTCTGTCCAGAGTATTAATGTATGCAACAACAAGTATAGCCATTTAGTGGCGTGGCCCCTGGTAATCACCGGTATACTTAGCCATCAGTATCCTAGAACACTCCCATACTGTATCACAGTCCGTGAAAGCCCAGTCATGATTCAAGGTACATACCAAACAAGCTCTGTCATCCAGCCCATGAAAAACAGCTGCTTACTTTCATGATTCACTGCAGTTGTATTGACTGTGTTTCAGCTACGAGTCTATTGATACTGGAGCCTTGATTTATCTAAAATTTTCTTTACCTATTGCCAATACATATGTCGCCCTTCTCTTCTCTAAACTCCCCCTCGTTATCCAAAGTTTTCTCCCAATTTCCCAACACCATACCTTCTCGATATATTGATCGGTCACTCATCACCCAACGGGAAATAATGGATCTATTTATCTACCCTCAAGTTGGAGACACAGACTATGACTTTCGTGAACGCCTAAGAGTCTCTTTCTTACGCTATAACCAGTATGAGGCAGATAGACGAAAAGTCGCAAACTTTTTAGAAATGCAAAAGATGATGATAGAGAAGTTGGAAGTACTTTCTCGAGCACCTGCTCTGTCGGCTCATACACGCGACGGTCGGGATCTACGCGAACTCAAAAGTACTATCTCTCAACGGACGGCGCAGCTGGAAGCGGCACTTGCACTATCAGCTAGTGCATACGAGTCTTTCAAGCCTTACAAAAGTCTCATTGATGGAGCTGAGAACCAGGCGGGTATAGATCAGGACCGGTTAGAAATTGCATTGCAGTATCTTCATGTCTTCCTGCGTCGTTATGAAGATATCACCATTTTCTGGAAAGCATTAACTGAACGGCTACCTGAGATTCACCGTTTTGCAAACCTAGATTTGACTGGATGAGCTGCATTGTGTGCTTAGCAAGGAGATGAACGGCAGGATAAACTGTGACCCCACACGATCGGTATGAATTAGCATGAGCAATAAATATTTCCATTAAAAGTCGCTGCTGTATGATATATGACAACGACTTAGATGTATGCTTGAGCCCACCAGATACAAGGTCAGACAGTTGACCACTTGATACAAACGAAAGCCGAAGAGTTAGTGAATGGTTGTATGATTTCTAGATTGATAGCGGATCCGCCGTAAATCTATTATGCATTGAGAGTATACTTGCTTTGGGTACAGGAGAAGAGAGAATACAGTTTGACATGGGGTTTAGATGTACGCCAGATGGTCCATCGCGGATCATATCTGGAATGCACAACACTTGCCAACGTGAAAATCCTAATACATATATACCCAGACCGCTGAAAGGCTTCCTGGCAAACATATTCCCACATCATTACAGGTACCTGCACAAGAAAGTAATAATCATACGCTTAATTGATATCATAGATTAACTGGTAGGTAGTGCATTCCGTTGCCAGAAATACATTTCTAAATGCAAACTCTCTTATTCGCCCGAGGCAGTTTAACCAAATCCCAGACAGAAACCTAGCTCTGGTTCTATGTGTACGTTAGTATGACAAGGATGATACATATGTGTTATTAGATGAGAGTACTCACACATTGGTAGGACATGACCCTGGAACCCTGGACATCGATGCATGTGTCGTAATTAGGAGAGCTCATAGCCATCTCTCCAACATCCGAACCCCCGCAGTTTGGCGAGCCGTAAAAGATACAGTCACCGTTGGCGAGGACGGACTGAGGGATGAGTTCGCCGGACGTACATCCCTGGGGGCCGCCGCCGCCAGGTCGAACCTCGAAGCAGCTGACACCAGGCATGTCTTGGCCAAATGTATAACATTCGGTCCTGAAGGGCGCCTCGAGCTTTCGGTAGACTTCGTCGGCGGCATTTGGATTGATGCGGCATCCTCTGCCGCTGTAGGCAGTAACTGAAAGGTGTTAAAACGATATAGTGAGGCTGAATGGAGCGCTACGTACGGGACCAGCCAGAAGCTGTGGCCGACAGAGCGGCAATAACTGTGACGAGGGAAAATTGCATTGTGTCAAGTTGTGGTGTTGTCAGTGTATAGGAGGGTGCTTGATAAATAGACAGGCAATAGGAATTTGACTGACGGCCGTTCCATAATTTATAGATATTCTTCAATCGTCAACGAGATTAGTGGCTCAGAGTATCCGCATAAGGATTTGTAGGATGAATCCTTTGAAGCTATGACACGAATTTATCTGCCGGTCTTGAATCCGATTGGTTTCAGCCCTTGCCTCAACTCCTGCCTACCCCAGAGCTCGTGTAACGACCAATCAGATCCTTTGGCAAGACCGCAAGTAGCTATGCTTTAATTTCCCACTATCGTGGCGGTGCCTTCACCGACATCTCTTGTTCGCCTTGTCTACAAAATGCCTTGCTTCAGTACACAGCTCTCGGTTAGTCAGGGCTGTGTATAGTCTACAGGAATCCCGAACCCATCTGGGCTAACGAGACTTCTTGGCGAGATAGAAACTTGTTCCGTGGTCTTTAATCGCGACGAATAGTATGGTTGAGATCGAACGTTCCATGTGAATCCACCTCGCTCCTTTTGAGACTGAAATACCCAGAGTAAGAAGATAAATTCCCAACGGTGCAGCTAGCTCACTATTTACAAGCACAGAAATCAGACCAAATGAGTGACGAAAACCATCGCGCATTGCCTTGCCAAGAAATGAAAGTCGAACCCCCCTATTCTTCAAAGAACGTCCAAAATACCCAGAGAAGCTCTTCTCTGCAATACCTAAGCGAACAGCGTGATGCATCTAGTTAGACGCATCAATACGTTGAATAAGGAACTCGGGTCCAGCTCCAGAAGCAGCAGACTGATAGGCCAGATGAGGAGCAGCGACGATCAACGATCCAGTACAGACCAAGTCTCCAATGTTGCAGAAAACCTTGGTGCGTTCAGCTGGGTAGTTGGGAATGCGGCCCAGGTTTTGCAAGTTCTTGGTGTATCCAAAAAGAATGGTGCCAACAAGCTTGTTTCGCACAGTGGAAGTCAGGTCTTCAATGCTAGCAGCAGCAAGAGCAGCACCTTGACTGTACCCTCCAGAAACAATCTTGGCCGAGGGACACTTTGTGCTGGCGAGGTTGAACAGCGCGATCATTTCCCTGATGGCAGCTGCGGAAGTTCCTCGAGGGAGGGCGTTGTCTCCAAGAGTAGCACGGTATGCTCCACCAACCTAGCACCGAGTGTTAGAAGTGAGTGGGACGACGAAAGTAGGCGATCACTTACACCCTGGATCCATACACCGGTGCTTCCATAGCGACTCTCAAGAGCAGAGGCAACTCGGGGTCCCAGAGTTCCCTAACTAGGTCAATTGATGTTGCCAACAGCACCAAACACTTGACTTACCAAGTTACCAGACTCGGTGGAACCTCGAGCAAAGATGAAAATAACGGGAGGGCAAGCAGAAGCAGCACCATTGGAAAGATCGTTGCGGGTAGCGCTTCCAAGTTGACGGACTTCAAGCTCAGCGAGAGTAGTAGTAGGCAAAGCAGCCGATGTAGCGGCGAAGAATGAAAGAATGGTGGTGAACTTCATTGTTACGTTGAACTGTTGCTTCTAGGCTCTTGCTGCTGCTGTTTGAAGTGACTGGATTGCTGCTGAGATGGTTCAACTCAATCGAAGGGGCAAACACTTCTATTTATCTTAATTTGCTTCAACTTTCCTTTTTGCTCGCCTTCGCCCATTCATTTGGCTTGCTATTCCCTGATACCTGGAAAGTTTCTGGATTTCTCATAGCAAACTCCAAGACTTTTTCGAGCCTCGGCTTGCTCAGAGAAAGAGGGGAAGTCGATGCAACAGTTATTAAGACTAAGACATCAGACGACCAGGACCCCGCATTTCACAACACCATCACTCAGGTTTCGACAAATCAATTCTGAAGCAGCATTTCTAGAACCATTATTTCGGGGCTACAGTGCATCTGTCCTCGTTACCATGCATCGTTTCGGGCAATTAAGACCCTGGCCTGCATCCTGTTTTTAGATCGGGCGATTTTAAGAATGCGGAGGTTAGCCGAGGATTTATATTAACTACCAATGAGATGTGTCTAGAGACATTGGTATTAATTACAGCATGCTTTTTCGAGAAAAGAGTTTCACCGTCTTATTTGCGCCAAGTCATTAGTCTGGTCAGGCCCCAAGAGCCGCTAATCTATCTCAGGATGATCTTGCGAATGGCGTCAAGACGAAGCAATGAAGATATACCTCGGCTTGTTTATTGAGGTTGCAACAGTAAAGGTCGTCACAATCATCAGTCCATTTGAGATGTAGACTTTGCTATCTCGTCACATAGGTCTGAGTAGTAATGAGACAGTCTGAGGAGAGTCCGCCATTTCTAGACTCGGAAGGAGGCCATTGTGATGGTCGCCGATCATGGCAAGATGAGGATGTTTGAGCACACCCTCTATATTGAGAAGACTCGATATCAAAGTCACGCGGTAAGCGACTGTGAAACCTGCAGCAGGCAATTGGAAATAAGCAAGTCTTGATCGAGTAGGCTCTATAACAAGACAGTTTTGAAGATAACAACAAAACAAATAAAAAGTCGTCTTCCTCATTAAAAAAGAAAGCAAGTAGAGTCAAGATGAAAACTGATATCACACGAAATAACCCCTGTTCCTTACATGATAAGCTTCTTGGCGGCTTCGTTGTTATTCCCAAGGTAACACCGAAACCGGCATGTTTCAAGGTCTGGCTTGGCATAAGCATTCAATTCTTATCGGACCGAGTGATATTGAGGAAGATGAATGAACATGGATGTGTTTCTTTCCATATCTTCCTACGAAGCTGTGCCGCGATGCGTTTTCGTGACATCTGATACGCCACAGTAGAATGATGTCTACTATCTGCAATCAAATGAGAATGTCAAGTACATTTAGGCAACATGAATAAGAGTTGACTGGTGGAAGGATCGATTCCGCTTTGCTGAGAGTCGGGATAACCATTCATCCGTGGCCTTTTCCTGATGACCTCCCTTCACACTCTTTACAGCCAAGGGTAGCTAACATTATCTCGGGCATTGAAGTAAACCTATGAGCAGCTTCAAATTTATTGAAATGGCCTTGCATTCCTCCCGTGCCCAAGCTAGATAGTCGAATGCTTTTTGACAATTGGCCACTATGATCAAATTAACATTATTTTGACTTTGACTTTAGTTAACACCACTTTGAAAGAGACAGTGTACATACCATACCAATGTGCCTGAATTCACATCCGAGGGTGTCGCTCTTCCAATTTTCAAGCTTGTTAGTGGTATCATCTAACACAACGCGAGAGAGAACTCTCAGCTATACATAAAATCAACCACGAATAACGTGACATCACACAGCATAGATAGTGACATCATCTGTAGTCAAATACACACTGATATCGTATACTTATAAGAGTGACATGCATCGTACACAGATTTATTATCAATATCATCTGAATGAACATTTGTATACTGCGGTCATAAGAGTGACTATAGGTTTAACCGACAGATTAATGCTTTATTTGTCATTCTTATGCGCCTTTATAGAAATATGCCAATCTTCATCGCTTCGTCTAGTGTCCTATCGAACATACCTAGAACAATTTCGGCTCTAGGGTAATTCCATCCGCCATATGATTATGCGTCGTACTGTGTTAGTACTCTAATTTGATTCCTCAAAGACTTCTGAGAATGGTACTCTACTAATTATTGATAAGATTCTGGTGCAACGTGACGACGACCATAGCTTGACTGACGACTTTTATCGCAGAAGTAGTTTTCGGTCAATGCAGGATACAGCTTCCGAGCACATGCTCAATGTTGAATGAGACAATTGGGGAGTGAGCCTCAATAGAAAGAACCACGTTACCTCAATCATAAAGCGAAAGGGCCGCGGGAATTCAATGAGATATAGGAAACAGCCGTTGTGGTCATAAGGGATGAGATCGGGATCACCTGACATCAGCCACAGGTCTATCACGACTCATAAAACATGTGTGCGACTTCGGACACACAATGCTTCTTTGTGACTTATCTGGCTCATTATGGTAAGAATCACGACGTCATCAAAGTCAGGCAACTTGTCACAGTATTGAGTCAATCAGACTACAGGTCCGCCCAACGCTGTACCAATAAAGGTCAGCAAGACATAAACGTGCCAAGTCAAGTCTGGTGACAATATGTCACCAGAAAGCTCTACGGTCGGCATGTTTATGTAATGGAAGTCTCAATGCAATTATCCCAGCTGAGGATCCCGGGACCTGCGGTTGGATCACCAAAGGTCTTGTGTTTTTAGGGTAAGAGAAGGGCGATGAAACAACATACACTCTCGGGGTGTGAGATGAGTTTTGATTGGCATTTACCTTGCTGAACATATCTCTGAGACGGATCGAGCTGACAAGATGAAAAAAATCAAAATCAGATTTACGGTGGTGCGAAGTCTTTCTTTAAATGCAAGCTCGTGTTGACAGGACTGAAAAGCAATGCGGGGCAATAGTGTATCAATGACGGCTAGTTATTATGTGGAGTAATGAGGCGGTACCTCTTGTTTGCCTGCAAGAGCCGAGGCTTTCTGATTAGGACAGGCAAATGGCAGTGTAGACCTGTATTCCATTACACTCAATGGCCCCGGGTAAACAGTAGCACTACGAATTTAACCAAATCGGGAACACGGAATCCCATCCTCCGCAATCGAGGTTTCACCGCTGGACCATGGCCAAGACGGGACATTCTCCATATGGGGAAGTGGGTACAATAGAGCGTCATGTGGAGATTTAGCATTAGGCTGTTGTTTAAGCGGCACTTGGTCCTGGTAGTTTATCCACGTGGTCCATCTTGTGGGGAGTATTGTTGTTACTGTAAGAACCTTAACCTGGAAAAAGAATAAAATTGAATTGAGCTGGAAGAGGTAAGGGACTCATCGCATTGACGAGCGTCTACCGTGAGAGAATAAGCCAACGCTTTGGTTATTCCCCTTCATTTTATAAGCGTCTTGGCTTGTAAGACCAAGCTGTTTTCCACCATACACGGGACTGGGCACTATCTTAGCTCATGCGCTTATGCAGGGACAAGGGGAGTCTTGGGCATTGAAAAATTAGCCCAGCTATGAACTTGATGATTCAACTTTGCCGAGCCGGCTAATTATCCTGGTCTCAGCCATGGCATTACTATGTAGATGCCGGGAAATCTCTTTTGACTAACACGAGGTTGACAATTTAGCCGACAGACATCAGGGAATATCGCCACAGGCATAGCTCAGATCTACGATATAAGATAGATTGATGGAACTCAACAATAGATTTTGATTCAGGGCAATCAGGTCTTGGTCTCGTTATCAACATACTCGATCATTTGCAAAGATGCGCTTCAGCTTTGTACCCGCGGTGGCTTTGGCTGTTTTGAACGGCCTGGCCGTAGCCAACCCAGTTTCGTGAGTCTATCACTTCACGCGTAGATGCGCCCCTTACTCACAACTCCGGATTAGCATTCTTGAGTCACGACAGGCTACTGGCTTGCACGCTGCTATGAAGGCGGCTGGCAAGCAGTACTTTGGTACTGCTGTCACCGTCCGCAATGACAACGCAGAGACCAACATTCTCAACAACAAGAATGAGTTCGGCTCCATCACCCCCGAGAACGCCATGAAGTGGGAGGCCATCCAGCCCAACCGTGGCCAGTTCAACTGGGGTCCTGCCGACCAGCACGCCAACGCTGCTACGTCGCGAGGCTACGAGCTCCGCTGCCACACTCTGGTCTGGCACAGCCAGCTCCCCAGCTGGGTTGCAAACGGCAACTGGAACAACCAGACTCTGCAGGCAGTCATGAAGGACCACATCAACGCCGTTATGGGACGTTACCGCGGAAAGTGCACTCATTGGGATGTTGTCAACGAGGGTAAGTAGAGCCAGGCATCAGATGGATTCCGACACAATCTTGCGACATGTGGAAAAACTAACATCGCCCCTGTAGCTTTGAACGAGGATGGAACCTACCGTGACAGCGTTTTCCTCCGCGTCATTGGCGAGGCCTACATCCCCATCGCCTTCCGCATGGCTCTGGCAGCAGACCCCACAACCAAGCTGTACTACAACGACTACAACCTCGAGTACGGTGGTGCCAAGACCGCCGGTGCCATCCGTATCGCCAAGCTCATCAAGTCTTACGGACTTCGCATCGACGGTGTCGGTCTCCAGGCCCACATGACCAGCGAGAGCACCCCTACCCAGAGCACACCTACCCCGTCCCGTGCACAGCTGGCTGCTGTCCTCAAGAGCCTCACTGACCTCAACGTCGATGTTGCCTACACCGAACTGGACATCCGCATGAAGACCCCTGCGACCCAGCAGAAGCTCCAGGCCAACGCCGACGCCTACGCTAGAATGGTTGGCTCGTGTATCGATGTCAAGCGATGTGTTGGAATTACTGTCTGGGTATGTATTTTCTCTACCTCGCTTCATATGAGTCTTGCTAACAATGTACAGGGAATCTCTGATAAGTACTCCTGGGTTCAGGGAACATTCCCCGGCGAGGGCTCTGCTTTGCTTTGGGATGACAACTTCAACAAGAAGCCATCTTATACTTCTTCCTTGAAGACCATCAACGCTCGAAAAATTTGAGCTTAGGGCAAGTGTGTTTACCTGTAAATAGTTACTATCCAATCCTGGAACCTCTTCTATCTATATATCTAAAATTTGATTTTCTGGTATCACTTGAATCACAAATAATTCTGCGTTTATGTTCCAAACCCCAGTAATCTTTGCTTATTAGTGTCTTTGGATGTTCATCAGATGTGTGGAGACCACCAAGGATGTCAAAAGGATCCTGCAGGAGTCAATATCTATTCTTACAAATCTAAGTAAGCCACTCAATCGTCCAAATACCCATGCTCCATTATTAGTCATCTAACAACGTTACGAAACCAGCCAAAGAGATTCGCGCTTCGTCGGGACACTTGACGTAACGAGGCTGATTTGTCAGTGTCTGCAGGTCAGAAGTGATGCCACTTTTGCATCCACTCAACAGTTATAGACAAACTAGTTGTCACGGCTGAGAATATAAATATTTCACCAAGATCAATGCCATCTCCTTTTCCATAACTCACCCCACCCCACCCTTTTGTTACTCAGTCACATTAATTTAGCGCCGCCAGACTATCACCACTGTTGATCATCAACTTTCATAAGATGACCTCTAACACCAGCCCCACCCCTAACAACCCTGGACGTTGGGTCATTACTAAGTTTGGGTGGCCCGTCAGTCCTCAAATGGGAAGCACTAGACATCAACCGCGAGCTCTCGTCCGACGAGGTCTTGGTCCGGGTTATCACGGCCGGCATAGCTGGTGTTGATAACATACAGCGGGTAGGTGGCTACCCGGACCCACGATGTGCTGAACCTGGCTTCACACCTGGCTATGAGTTCGTTGGCGAGGTTGTACGTCTTGGTCCCTTGGTCAAGTCTTCTAGCAACTTCTCTATTGGGGACCGAGTCGCTTCTATGTGCATAGTCGGAGCTCACGCGACCCATGTCATCATTTCTTCCACCGAACTCATTCGTATCGATATTGGGGACGATCCGATCAAGATATGCGCCTTGCCTCTGAACTACATGACGGCCTGGGGTATGCTTAAGCGCAGTGGTGTCAATCTCGAGCCTGGCAATAGTATCCTTATCGGCTCTGCCAGCGGCGGTGTCGGCACAGCAGTAGCACAACTAGTAAAGGCATTCGATATGGACTTGAAGATGATCGGAACATGTTCACCATCAAAGTTCGAATACGTCAAGTCTCTTGGTATCACCCCCATCAATCGCCATTCCTCAAACCTTGTCGAACAGGTCCTCTCATTGACTGCTGGTGAGGGTGTGGATGTGGCCTATGACGCAGTCGGTAGTAAAGAGAGTCTGCAGCAAAGCCACTTAGCCACCAAGAAACACATAGGCCAAGTCATTTCTATCGGAGTCATGGATCAGATCCAGTCAAATGGCGAGGGACTCCATTATGCGCGCGAAGAAATGTTCGGAATTCTTCTGTCGCGGTTCCCACCCCGAACAAGTTTCTTTGGTGTGCCGCCTACAAGCCCCGAATCACGAACTGTATTTAACAACGACTTTATGGCAATCGTAGATAAAGTTCGAAAAGGAAAGTTGGATCCTGAGATTGTCAGGCTTCATCGTCTCGACGAAGCTGCGGAGGCGCACAAGGCGATCATCTCTGGCAAGGATGTCAGGGGTAAGATGATATATGTTGTAGATGGAGAGCTGGCAGCGAAAAACAACCTTGCTTAATCGTTACCAATGGCCGTCACAAGTTGCGGGTACAATAATGCACCACAAGGATGAGATTGCCCCAAGACTCGATAGATTTAAATAGTTAAATAAAAAGGCCTTTAAATCTTGTCAGAAACAGTCTCCTTGTCAGTTCAAGAAACTATATCGCAGATTTGATAAGCTATGCTGTGTCCCTTCATAGATTAGGCATATTCATTTTTCTCTGCATTTCCACAACGTCTCCTTGTCTAGATCTGATGGCAAGTATTTTATACTTGCCCTCCCGTGTCTCAATCTAGCGCAAGAATGAAATCTACTATGGTGGACCTGGGGCTGTCCCTGTTAGCTTATGACTTGTTAATACTGATAGCCAATCTCTATTTGAAAACATCTCTTGTATTCATAGTGCGACTCTGTCGTCGACCTCGGAGTTTTGCATTTGATCATTTCCATAAACCAATGAATATTGCATAGGCAGCCTAGGTGGTCTAGCGCTGAATCTACTATGTTTCACGTGATGCTACCTCTTTTCAAAGGCGATAAACAGAAGATTCAACGTTGCTAAGAATTTATTTCTAGAGTTAGGCATCTAGGTTGTGTGATATGAGTTAAGAAACTGCTTCTTCCTCGATGTCCAGTGGCCATCACCTTCATCTAAAATTATGTCCAAGAGCTCACGAATTTCGTCCCAGCTCCCAAATATCATTTCCAGAAGGATTATGCCAACGTATGTAGTGATGATACGTTCTAGGCCTTGAAGCACAATGAAATATTATGCATTAAAGGCTAACCCAAATACTACGATCTGATTTAAATAGACAAGAGATGACAAAAGCATAAGATGAAGATTCGTTAGATATGGCTGTCACTCATGCAGATCATGTTCAGGGCAATATAAAGCTATTTAGAGAGTTCAAATTTGTCATAAAACATAAACTTGTAAAGCTAGCAGGTATCAAACTACAATAAAACACCTCTCAGCCATACTTTGCAACCTAATTAATTACTACCATAGTAACCACCCGTCTAGGATCTGTTGGCGTTATCACCATACGCGACACCCGATTCAGTTCCAGAGGCGAGATGATCGTACTTGTCATGCTTCTGAGTCGAGTCACCAGGGACCCTCTGGCTCGAACGACTAGTATCAACTTCATCATCGTCATAGGCAACACCAGATGGCGTGCCAGAAGCAAGTGTGTTGTACTTTCCAGCATTGGCGTTCTCAGCAAGGGTATGGTGGCGTGATCCCTCACCAGAGTGGTGAGACTGCGATCCGCTCAGAGGCTCGTTCCTGGAAGAGTCGAGTCCTGAGCCTGAAGGGTTACCAAAACCAGACTCAGTGCCAGAAGCGAGCGTGTTGTACTTGCCAGCATTGGCACTCTCGGTCAAAGTGTGAGGGTTTGAGCCCTCACCTGTGTGACGTGAAAGAGATCCTTCCGCAGGTCCGGAGCCTGAAGGGTTACCAAGACCAGAGGTAGTACCAGAAGCGAGCGTGTTGTACTTGCCAGTATTGGCATTCTCAGTCAAAGTATGGGGGTGTGAGCCCTCACCCGTTTGACGTGACAAGCTTTCTCCTGTGGGCTCGTTCCTAGAAGAGCCAAATCCAGAAGCCGAAGTGTTACCAAGGCCAGAGGCGGCAGTGCTTGACTGGAATTCCCTGGAATTGCCAGCACCATACTGCTCATTCTCACGGTGCTTGTTCGCTTCGTGAGACGCAAGGGCGCCAGCTCCAAGACCAGCAGCAGCGCCTGTAGCCAAACCGGCACCTCGGTGGGAATCGCCATACTGTGAAGATTGAGAGGTCGGGTCGTAGGTAGTGCCTGTGGGCTGACTGGCCTGAGACTCGAAGCCTCGGCTTGAGTCAAGACCGGACTGACGAGCGGCGCCATGTTGACCAGAGCCATACCCCTCTACTGTCTCAGCTGTGATACCAGTATGATGCGAGCCTTGTTGATCGTAGTTGTGAGTGGATGGATATCCAGTCTGAGACTCAAGACCTCGGTTAGAGTCAAGTCCAGAAGACTGACCAGAGTGATGATCTCGACCAGCGTGGGATGCAAGAGCGCCAGCACCAAGTCCTGCAGCAGCACCAGTAGCGAGGCCAGCACCTCGGTGGGAGTCCTGCTGCTGATAGGCACTAGTGGAGGGGTTTCCAGTATGAGAGTCAAGACCACGGCTGGAGTCAAGACCACGGCTGGAGTCAAGACCACGGCTGGAGTCAAGACCACGGCTGGAATCAAGTCCGGAAGGTTGATCAGAGTGGTGATCCCGATTGGCATGAGACGCAAGAGTGCCGGCACCAATTCCAGCGGCAGTTCCACTAGCAAGGCCCGCGCCACGGTGAGAGTCCTGAGGTTGTGAGGTCTGAGTAGATGGGTATCCAGTCTGAGATTCTAGACCTCTGTTGGTGGAGTCCAATCCAGAAGGTTGACCAGACTGATGATCCCGGCTTGCATGTGATGCAAGAGCACCGGCACCCAGTCCAGCAGCAGCACCTGTAGCTAGACCAGCACCTCGGTGAGAGTCCTGTTGTTGGTAGTTCTGTCCAGCAGGGTCCTTGTGGGAGAAGTTTGCTGGCTGGCTTCCCTGTGTGTCGTAGCGCTGGGCAGAGTCGAGGGAAGAAGGCTGAGCAGAGGTCGAATGATGAGGCTCAGAACGAGAGGAGAGTGCGCCAGCACCTAGACCAGCTGCGGTGCCTGCTCCGAGGCCGTGGTCGCGGTGGGTACCCTGCTGTTGGGAAGACTGCAGAGTTGGGTCTTGGGCAGAGCTGGAATGATGGGGTTCAGCACGGGAAGAGAGGACTCCAGCGCCGAGACCAGCGCCAGTAGCGGCGCCAAGGCCATGGTCACGATGAGTACCCTGTTGTTGAGAAGACTGCAGAGTTGGATCGTGAGCAGAGCGCTGGGTAGGATCGTAGCTCTGATCGTCGTAGCCAGTGGTAAGGGCAGCCTCGCGATCGTTGCCAGATCGCTGGCCATGGTGAGAGGCCAACGCTCCGGCGCCCAACCCAGCTGCAGCGCCTGTGGCGAGACCAGCTCCTCTGTGAGAATTGTCCTGGCCGTAAGATTGCTGGCCTGCAGCAATAGCAGGTTGGCTGCCCTGGGTGCTGTAGTCTCGTGTAGAGTCGAGTCCCGAAGCGGGGTACTGGGTTGCGCCCGAAGTCGTAGAGGGGTTTTGGTACTGGCTGGTGGTTGTGTCGCGGGGAGTGTTGTCGTCATGACGGTCCCTGGTAGCAGCGTAGGCACCACCAGCTCCAGCAGCAGCCAAAGCAGGGGCAACCTTGGAACCGTGATGCTTGTCCTGCTCAGTCGCGGGATCGTTCTCATTCTTGTTTCGGTGGAGGAGGCCACCAAGCTTGCTCTCGTGCTCCTTGTCTGTAGTTTGTTCACGCTGAGCTACAGGCTCAGTCTCGTCCTTGTTTCGGTGAAGGAGACCGCCCAACTTGCTCTCGTGCTCCTTCTTGGGCTCCTTGGCATGCTTGTCCTCCTTAACCTCCTTGGTGTGATGGTCCTTGCTGTCCTTGCCGAGGAGAGGAAACGACCGACCCTTGTGCTCATCATGCTGGGTTCTGTCAGTGGTCTGGTCAAGTCTGCTAGGATCATCGGCGTGCTGTCGCTGGCTGAGCTCGTGTGCGCCATAGGCAGCGGTGCCAGCAGCGCCAGCGCCGGCAACACCCTCAGTGAAGCGTGAGCCAGATGTCTTCTCATTCGGGTCCTGCTGAGCATATCGTTGCGAATCATGGGGGTTGGTGTTGACGGAGGACTCGTCGCGGTTGTTTCTGTGGAGGAATGTACCACTTTCGAGGGTACCAGAGGTTCGCGTTGGCTCGGTCGCTCCGGAGTGCACAGCTCGGTGACGTTGTGCTTCATCTTCAGCGCTGCCATGACCGATTACGGTGTTGTGAACACCACCGCCACGGGGGAGATCTCCCCAGTAAGGGTGGTCTTGAGTGGATGGGGCATTGGTGTTGCTGGTTCCCTCTTGCCCTGGGAGGTTTGAACCAGCTCCCAAGCCTCCAGCTGCAGTGCCCAAGCCAGCTGCGGTATTAGGTTCGGTGGTTCGCTCGAGGGGCTGTTCACGTCGCTCAGTGATCGGTTCTTGAGAGGTGTAGGAGGTGGGGTTTTGAGATCCTGTGGTCGCGACTCCCGAGTCGTTTAATGCGTGGCTACGGGTGGTGTCATTATTGTCGGTGAATCCTCGAGGATCGTTGGCCTTGTGAAGCTTGTTATGTTCGTGTTCGTGTCCCTTGGAATAACCCTCTCGGGTTTCGCTGGGCTCCATGTCTTCTGTGGGGAACGATCCGGGGGTGTGATGGGCACTCTCCTCCTTGGAATCGCTGGAGCTGAACAGATCCTTGACTTTAGCGCCGAGACCACTCATAGTGAATATATTGTTGATGTGAGATGAATTTGTGTTTGGGTTTGGGTATCAAAGAGAAAATAGTGAGTAATTATTGGGATTATTGAGTTGTGATGGGAGTTTGTTCATGGCAATGATCAATTGTTCCCCGTCATTGTCTCATATACCATTTGCAAGCAGCTCTCAAACAGGTTGGTAGGTCGTCGACATCATCATGACCATTACGGGGACTAAAAGATCGTGCGGGGCACAGCTAAATCGGTGATTGACGTCTAGGATTCCCACATTTACTCCAGGTATCCCTGTTGATCTTACCAGCTTGGGCCAAGGGCGACGCCATATTCGTCATTTACATGCCCTCCGCTCTCACTTTCAAGCTTCAGCTGCTCCAGCCCGTCTATTCCAAGCTCTCTATCGCATTTCTTCATTAAGAGAAACGGATGATCATCGCTGGGGTTACGTCTTTGTGCTTATTTCCCTGGTTGAGACGTTCTAGACCACCCCTCCCAGCCACGCTAACACTCTACATTGCATCATCCCAGCTTTGCTATGGCACAAACAAATATTAGTTGGTTTTGCCCAGTCTGTGACCTTTTCGAAACAAGGTTTCTCTATTGCGTGATATTCTGTCCACAATTCGGTGTGTAGTACCTTTTTCAATGATGTGATTCGTTACACTCACAGTAACACTTTCTATGTACCACACGTGTCCAAACAATATTGAAGTTTGAGCTTGAGGTACGAAGAGCGTAGGGTAAGATAATAAATAACATTTTAGAATAGTACTCCTAGAATAGTAGTGTAATTTAGCTAGAAAATGCTGGTTTTTTATTTTTCCATAATTGATCTTGCATTATTGTATATTTCAACTTTGACTACCCTATAGCAAATACTACTTGCTGAACTATTAGGGTCACCAGTGTGTTTTGTCACGACTTTTCAGTCCCTTCACCTTGAGATTCTCTCAAAAAAGATAGATGTACAATCTCATGTGATTTTTCAAGACGTAACCACACCATATAGCAATAAAAAACTTGTCTCGAAGTCCAGAGCTTTGCGGGTCTTCACATCTCGAGCGACTAGGCATCCGGCTTGGTTACCGAGAATGTCTCTGACGTAGCAGAAAACATCAGCAATTCGACAGCTGTCACCGTTATCGAACCAGGAGACAAATTGGTGATATGGCCTTCCGATATGAGCTGGAAAGGGCAAAAGTGAAGGTCGAACCGGGGGTCGAACCCGGGACCTCTCGCGATTTCAGGTGAAATTTGTGAAGCGAGAATCATAACCACTAGACCATTCGACCGTGTCTCTTGACTTGTTGAAAAGTGGTTTCATTTTTGGGAATATGACCATTTACTGAAAAGAAAAACGCTAACGGAGGCCTTTTCCATCTTTATCTTTTCACATCCAAACTAGAACCCGAACCTATACATAAACATACGTTCATTTTATTATCTATTGTTTTTAAACTCTTAATTTGGTATAAATTTATCTTTTACTTTACTTATAAAAGGAACAGTAAGATATTTTTAGATTTAGTATTAATTTGTTTTATTTTTACTTTTTTATATTTAGGTTGAAATCTAAGCCTTGTAGTAAAAGATAACCAAAGCCAGGCAAAAGTCTCTACCTTGCCACGTTAGAGAAGACTGCATGACACGTGACATCCCTCCAAGTGACAAACCGCTACGCGTTTATGAAGAATGGGAGCCTATCTGCTTTAAAACACCAAGACTGATCTATTCTCCCATACCAGATACCTCATTTTAGGACTATATTGAGTCATAAAATGGAATGAATCTGCAAAATTTAAATCCTTCAGATACATGTCCAAGCAGGTAGTTACCGTTGAATATTAGATAAGTGTACATAGGATGTGCCTAACCCATAGCTGTTCAAAACGTAATCCCACAACCACTCTTCGGGGATTACATACTCAGTCTGGACTACTGCTTTATATCGAACTTGGTTTCAGCACTGCGAAAAATAGTGTTCCACAATCATGGGAGCAATCAGTAGGTATTTTGTTTCTAGCTGGAATTTCTACACTCATGAATATTTGACCCATCTGGCACTGTATAAATCCACTGATCATTCGAATGCAGCTTCTTCACCAGATCTAAGAAGCCATACGCTCAACGCGTTGCGCAAGAACATCAACCAACTCCACTCCAGCCTTTGTAGCCTCATCCAAATTCTCTTCAGGTAAGCCCAGCAGCTCATTCTGCACCTTGGCTGCATGCTCGCTCGGATCGTCCGGGAAGAACGCTCTTGCATAGAGCAACTTGCTGAATCCCGCCATATTTCCAACCTTGACTTTTGCCAGGCCATCCTCGTAGCGTTGTTTAGTGGACTCACGAGTGACGATCCAGTCAGAGTCGTTTGTGTCTGTTACACGCTTCACGCTGGCAAAGATGTCGTTTTGGCTCACGAGAAAACTCTGGAGGTAGATGGCCTTGTTGAGGAAGTTCGCAAGAGTGAGGGTCTGGTCGTTTTCATCTACAGGGAGTGTAGGCAGACTGAGGACCTTTGCGATAGCCCGTCCAACCTGGGCCAAGGTCGACGTTGAATTCTTAGTATTTCCGTCATCATAAAGTGTGAGAGTTCGTTTCCCAAAGTCGAAACCGAAGCGGTTCTCACCACCAGCCAAGCTGTAATCGTACCAGAACCCACAGCAGACAGTGATCCACTGCATACCCAAGCTCTCTATTTCGTCTCTTTGCTCTTTTGCAATAGGTCCAAGCATTATGTCCTTGCCAAGCTCAATCTTTTCGATATCGCCGGTGAAGTTGTTGGGAATAACATACGGCACACCAGCTTTTGCAGCAGCACGGACGAGTTTACTATGGGTGTCTCTTGGTGCGGTGGGGGCCATGGTAATGATGAGGAACTGCTGGTCCTTCAGTGCAGCTATAAGGCTATCCGGGTTGTTGTAGTCAACTTCAGCTTTGAGGACGCCCTCCGGGAAGTTGTTGGTGCTATCCTTGCGGGTAAGTACTGTGATGTTGTGTTTCCCTGTCCGGAGGAGGGCAGCGAGGATGTGAGAGCCTATGGTTCCCGCAGCCTGGAATTCTCGTCAACATTAGGTTGATATTCTAAGACGAGGTGTCTTACCCCTACAATGGCGACTCTTTGGATGGTGCTGAAGGCAGCAGATTGAGTGTCGGCGTACTTAGGCATGTTGTTGTTTTGAAAAGAGGTGGTCAATGTCTAGAATGGTTTGGATTACTATTGAAATATGTATCGTATTCATTGATCTAGACATAGGGAATGTTCGTAATATACTCTGGGATTAATAATGTGGTTCTCGGTCTTTTGGAATCAGTGGTGAGATTGCCGGGCGACAAGGCAAAGTTCGCTGATTGTTGTCAGTCTCGGATTGTTTATTCGGATTGTAAAACACCGAAGCCGGTCAAAAGAACGGCACCTGTCATCGCTAATTTGAAACGGAAAGCGATCATGTAAGTTCCATTGATTCGGTGAATTTATTTTGCGCATTTCGTATTTCTTGCTGGACCAGAAAGAGCTGGACGCTGTCGGGATTTGCATGTTTCATCTGGCAGGGTGATGTGGTGTGGGTCCCGCAGGTACGGGACACAATTCATAGGCTCAGCGACTGACTGCTAACTGGCTTCTGTCGGTGTCACACGGCATTGTCGCTTACTTCTTTTCAGCTATCTATCGGTCAATTACCACAATTAAGTTGCTGTTGCCGTGATGGGACGGACATTGTCAAGCTTGCTCAGTTGAATTCCCCGTCGACCAAGCCAACAGGTTGACCTCTTGTGAATAATCTCGGCTGGCTTCGAAGCGTCGGTGGTACCCACTTCCGGCTTTCCGCTGTCAATTGGAGACCCACCGTGCATGGACAACACCCTTGAACAACAAGAGCACCATCAAATGGTGTTTGATGGATTCTAGAGGCATGTAGACAGCACAGGCGAACAAGAAACAGAGACTGAACCAAGCTCCGTCAAGCTTTCAAGGCCCTTTTTCTGTGTTCACAAGTCCATTCCCCGCAGCAGCTGGCATGTTGAGTACCACCAAGACAACAACAAAAACCTGGCGGCCACTCTTTATCTTATGACTGCGTCAGGCGAAGTTGCCATACACAATGTCCACAATACCAACAGTACCCACGAGCAAATCAGCATTGATCATCTGGTCCACAGAATGGCTGGTCTGGAGCTCCGGATTGTGGTTGGGGACTTCAACCTTCATCATATCTCTTGGGCTGGAGACCTTCTGAAACCGGGCCAAACGTCTGCTTTGGCACATGACTTGGCTGATAAGATGAAGGCAGCTGGTATGGAGCTCATTACTGAGAAGGGCTGTCGCACTTACACTTGGAGTAGTCGTGAGGATGATTCTACGGCATTATGTATCGACCTGACGTTCGTCAGTCAGGATCTAAAACTGAAGCCTTTGACCTGGAGTGTTGATGATAACTCTCTATGGGATAAGTCTGATCATCGCCCCATCAGGACTGTACTCACTCTTACAAACGTGCTGTGCAAGCGCGTACACTACAAGTACGACAAGGCCGCTTTAGGAGCCTACCAGGAGATGATCGCCGCCAAGATGGCTGGGTTGAGCCACTGCCCCCTTGATTCCAAGGCGGATCTCGACCGAGCAGCTCATATGCTTCTGGAGGAGGTAGGAGACTGCCTAGACAAGTGCATTCCGACTTGCGCCGCAAACCCACCGCCAAGGAGCAAATATCCCTTGGATCCCAGTATCCGGTTGACGCTTCAGACCGAAGCCATCACCATCGCTGAGTCGGGTCAGAACCTGACCACGAGGCACAGTGGGTGCAACGACGGCGGAGATCGGAAGCGCACAAGATCAAGCAGGGCCATCAATATCGTCGATACGTCAGCAAGAAGAGCAAGCTCCCAAACGGTACTTGGGATCTAGCTAAGCTGGCCAAGAAGATATCTGGCCCATGACTTGCGACCGACATTCCCGCCTTGATAAAGGACACGTGTGGTATCTCGTACAGCACCGAGGAGGAGAAGCAGCAGTGCTTCACCAAACACATGTAGCCCAAGCCCAGCGATGGTGAAAAGGCTCCTGAGATTCCCTTCCCCAGGTTGGACCCCAACAGATACCAGTTCGAAATGGATCGAAACGTGGACGAGGCAATTGTCGACCACATTATCCGCCAGCTCCCGTCTGAGAAGGCATCTGGATACGACAAGATTGCTAACGAGGCCACCAAGATGACTCGTGTTATCATTACCTGCGCTGCTCTCGCGTTGGAAGGACTGTGTTTATTACGTCCTTTCTGTACTTCTTTCTTGGGTAGACAAGTCGTACTTCAACTTTGCTACCTTTTTCTGTTACACTCTAGGTAGATAACTCGTAGGGGCGAAAAGAGGGTTTTGGTTCGTTCGAGGATTTTCCCCACCTCGTCTGAAGCTTCCTTTTTTGTAGAAATAGTTTATATACTTTTTCTACGAGAACTTTGAACTTTAATTTTGCTTTTGTCTCATGTGTGTTGATTTCGTTGGGTGCCTTGAGTGGTGTAACTCAAACCACGCAAGCCCTGGTTTACGCTCTACAATGCCCTACTGGAAAGTCCAGGTTATAAATACCCCATCCCGTCCTGCTCGACTTGTATTCTCACACTCAACCCTCACATCATTGTCACCCAAACATCATCAGCGCCATGACTGGCAAGGTCAATTTTGCTGATCTCCCAACGGAGTTGAAGCAACAGATCTATCGTGAATACTTCAAAGTCAAAGACGGCTTCATTTATTATGCGCAATCCGACTCCCTCAAGACTGCCGATAATCGCTCCATCGAGCTGTCACTCATGTTCACTTGCCGATCTATCGCCAATGACACTAGACACCTCCCACTGTCTCTCAACTCTGTTCAATTCTCAGCTCTCTACCGCCAGGACTGGCAGAACCTCGCAGGATGCTTCAACCTGGTCGCCACCTACCACCGTATTTTGCAGTCGGACTTCGTTATGCATCTAGCTCGATTCATGACACCTGATATGTTTTCTCAACTTGCAGCAGAATACCCTGAATTCGAATCTCGACTCAGGCAAAATATGAGAAATCATCAACGCTGGATTGAGGAACTTGATGAGGATCTAGAGTCGCCTACTACAAATTCTGACGACGAAAACCCGTTCAATGAGCTGAGGCATGGAATGTGTGCCACCGTCCGGTATTTTGCCGATTATTGGAGCGACAATGGTACCATTCAATCTGATTGTTATCGTGGTTTTGCGACGGTGGACAATTGGTCCGAGCATGATCTACAAGGATTTTGGCCTGGGACCTACTCGGAGATACAAGACTGCCTATCATATTGCCTACATCTTTTGGCAGAGAAAAAGCCCACCGAGTTTGCTACCCACGTTTCCAGGACCTTTCCACGCTGGACTGGAACGCGTCACGTGGAAGATTTCATGAGCCTAGAGTTTAAACCCTGGGCAATACCATCAAAGGCCGAGGTGATTAGAGCAATCAAGCTCTTGGACCTCGGCGATGTCTGGGAACTTCCCAATAACTGGTATTACACCCCTTCTTACCATTATAACGAAGACTACGAGAATGACCCACCAAGCTTCCTCTCGCCAAACTTTGACAGACGCGGCCATGTCCATGTTCCCTTTGGTGTTCGTTGTCGGGAGAAGATCCGATTCTCAGCCGTTGCTAATGCTATTCGCTTTTTCGAACGCCGGCTTTCTGCTGACCAGCGGACTCAAATCCGAAGCCTTGTATTACACGAGGATTTCACATCAGTGAACCAGCCTTCATGTCATATGCATGGGCTGGTAGCTTTCTTCAAAGAGAACCCTCTCTTGAGGGTTGAGCGACGGGCCGATTGGTTGAGATGTGTTGTCACCAGACTCAACAGACCATCAGACGTGGCTACCAACTTGCAACTGGGACGGGATAGGGAGCCAGAGCTCTATTGGACGAGCATAGGCCGAGATATAGCCCGCTGGTTATTTGATGCGCTTGCAGCCACCAAGACAGATGTCCCCGCCACGTCGTTCGTCTTTGTTCTCGAGGCTGGATCTCATAGAAATTTCGCCACCGACATGTTCCAGCGTTACGTTCATCGAGGAAATGCTTGGGCTCGTGCATACAAGCAGTTGACGGAGAGTGGACTTTTGATCATGGGAGAAGTTTCGTATTTGGTCGATCGTAGCATGGATAAATACGAGCATGTGGAGGTTATCGATCATCTGGTGAACAATGCCTCTACGGTCCTGCGGTGCGACTTCAACACAGGCATACCATGGAATTACGAGACCTTGGTCAACGAAACGATGAGACTCTCAGATCTGGAGTGGTTTGAAACCTGGCGTGAAAGAAGCGGCCAAACCGGACGTTCGACCGTAAGGCTTGCCCCGGATATAACGTACGAATCGTGGGTTGCCGACCATTTCGAGGTCCAGACCGAGCACGAAAACATGCATCCGATAACCGCGAACAAGTGAGAGACTCGGTTTCCCGAGCTTGCAACCTACACGTATTGCTCCCCTTGCGATGAAAGGCGCTCATGTCCTTACTTGCAGAGAATGTAGGTATTGGATAGGGTAGGTAGTAGGTAAGATTGCTTGGTCTTTGCTTGGTCTTGCGTTGATATGAGTGGATGTTGTCTGACTAGAACGCGCAGTGACGTGGCCATGGTTCCTCCATTACCTCTCTGGGAAGTCATGATGGGATTCACAGTGCAGTCCCGAGTTATATGGCTTGTCTTATGTCAAACATTGTGTTCGTAGACATTCGTGAATCAACCGATAGCTTATTCTTGCGTGGCGTTGGTCATTTCGAATGGGATATGTACCGTTTGGACTATACACTGACCTATCGCTTATTCAAAAACCATCTCGAAATACATCATATACCCGTAACTCCGTCATAGCTTTGGCACGCTGACTCCATCTCTAATTCTCATGATAGACTGTTGGGTATTTGAAGCAATCAAGTTCCCATACTGGTCCCACAGCTTACCCTCGGAGTACGACCTGTTACCTCCAGCCCGTGACGTCTTCCGCTCTCTGAGATGCCAATCACTCATCTTGACCTCGGGAACAAAGATACGTAGTGCAAAGTCCAAAGTGGAGCAAGCTGCCGTGTCGTCAAACCACATGTGGTTGTGGCTCAATGGTAGAAACGAAAGTCCACCATCCATCAAAAATGCAAGGGCGCTCATGTTGTCAACTGAGGTCTCGAGAGGTCCCAGAGCTCGTTGCCACTCTGCAGATACTTTCTCGGTGATATGGCGATCATCTTGCGTTGTGACGGTGTCCTTTGCGGCGCCCGCAAGGTTTTGCGCGGAGACGCCATCGGTGCAGTATCTGGTCTCGAAGAAGTCTGCGTTTGCGCCAAAAGATGTGGCAAAGGCCTTTCCCTGCTTCTCGGTGACACTGCCCTTCTCCCTCAATTCCACAATTAACTTGTCCAAATCCGGACAGTCCTCAGGCCTGGGCCAAGCGGAACACGTAGCTGCAGAGAATTCCAGCGTCTCTGGCTCTTTGACATGAAAATCGGCGAGAAGCTCCATGCAGACGCGGAACTCGCCGTTGGGCTGTTGCTGCTTGACCTGTACTCTACGGGTGGCGAATGAGCGAGTGTCTCTGATGTTGGTCACGCTGCAGTGTAACTTTTTGACGGTGGACGCAGGGCCGTGAAAATGGCCGAGAAGAGAGTAAAGAGACATGTTTGGGGGAGCTGTGCGACACGCGGCGTTTGCGGCGACGCCGGCGGTGCATCCTCCGTAGGCGATGGGGGATGCGTTGCCCATGCGGATTGGGTCGAGGCGGGAGACATATTCTCCGTCTCCCACCTGATCAACGGCGACCTGATCGGCAAGGGTTGGTGCCATTATGTCTTTTTCCTTTCTTATGAGTGATTGTGATACTACCACCCGTCAGAGTCGTGATGCAGAAGGGATCCAGTGCTTTATCATATCTCATCCACGCTTCAAGGGGTTACTTGGAGTATCAAGCTCGGTAGTAAGTGGGTCTGCCTCGGCTCGGCTGCTTGATAGTGGATCTAAAGTCCCAAGCACTTTAATTCGATCTCACGTGAACTGTACTACATCTCTTTGGGATGATCAATTAAAGATCTTCCTAGCTATCGATTTTGAAGTATGATATGGTCTTGTCTTGGAGGAAATCGTTTTGCGACTCGGTCACTGCAGTAAATCCAACGCCATCACATTCAGTATGTACAACATTCAATTAATCCCCCGGCAAGTCTCGGCTGATTCAATTGGATGGTGTTGGCGTCATTGAGCTCCACCATTCCTTCGTCATGGATAACAGTGATTTATCACGTCTGTTCTCTAGGGTAACTAGATCTCTTTGACCGAGGGATTTGGACATTCAGACTTCACCAACCTAGCTCACATATTTTAGTTGCAGAGTGTGATATCATCTACATACACAAAAATAGCTACAGGAGCGTGACGCCGGCCTCTCTTGACCATTTACGCTCTAGCAGCTAGGTCATACAAGCCATTTAAGTAGCAGAGGTCAAGTTATCCTATTAATAAACCTTCTATCTATTCAAAGACTATCTCAGGAGGCGATTACAGGCGTTGATGCCCTGCTCCATCATTTATACCACATGCTAGATTTGAAAAGGGTCATGGATAACTGTTGATACGACTACTAGATGTGCTAGGTGATAATACCTGTATATAAGTTGGCGCTATGCGGGTCTTGATCAAGTAGAGACGTCCATGAATTTCTATAGCCATTTTCGAGACAGAGACAATGTTACTGTCTTTACGGACCAACTCAAACTTGCAACAAAAAAGAGATCACTAGAGCGGTTTTGCACGGACACGTATCAATCTGATCTCAAAGGTTCTTTATCAGCTCATAGATTCTTTACATCGCTATGTACAGTCCCACGTCAGATCTCCCATGTGTATATCATAGCTAATTGCCCGCCGTCCGAGCCTTGACTGCCAAGGTAAACTCTTGCAACGCGGCGATATCTGTAGTCCACGCCCCATCCTCTGGTTCAAAACCCTCATTATCATCTCTGTAGGACCAAAAGGTCTCTTTCCAAGGTGAAGGGAAACAATTGACGTCATATTCGATGTACTGCAACTTGCCTCCGTAACGCCCGTTGATACCAGTACCGCGCAAATACTTACCTGACTTGTATTCCGTCTGGGGATCCACGTCACCGTAAGCACGATCGATAGGCTCAGGGCAATCGAAGCTTCGATGAACGTTGTTCGACAACCGGTGCCGCAACACGCCTTCGTCATCGGCATCGGTTCCAAGATGATTAAGAACAGATTCCAAGGTATCTTCTGGGGCTTCATCCACAAACCAGTGGCTATGACCCATGCGAAATACCTCGAGACTCTTCATAGACGTGGCCCATCGTGAGAGTACATCAGACCATCTGATCGGGTAAGTATGCATCTCGGCAGCTGCTCTAAATACGGTGCTGACTACGGGATACCCAGGGTCGTTTTCGTCCAATGGGCTTGCCTGGTTAGCCTGATATAGGATGGGGCAGTTGTCGAGATAAAGTTCCCTCAAACCGCCAACGCCATTCTTCTGTCCAATCGAAGACATCCAGTCGATCTGCCAGTCGTGGGTAAAAACATAATGTCCCAATGCGAGCACTTGGAGGTTTGGGAAATCCATGCTGCGAAAGTCCATCTTTGGAAACCAACCCCAGAACTCCTCACTGTATAATGATAGAGTAGTCAAGTTATTGCTGATGTTCGTGTTCAGCCAGGTCCTTGGGAGATGTTTAAAGAACTTGTATTTCTCCTCATAGTACACTGTGCTGTTGTCGAGATCTTCGTCTTTTTGCGAAGTAATCAATATCTTGAGATCCCTGAGACTTGCAAGAGACACGACCCTCTTGAAGGCTTCCGAGCTAGCAAGTCTAGGGTCATGGAAGTCAGCCAGATTAGTGATAGTTAGTTCCTTGAGTTGTATGACTTGGTCGGAGTCGTCGAATTCGTCTTCAGGATATGTCCGTTTGTAATCCCGTGGCGAATCATCCACTGCATCCTCAATCTCCATCTGTCTTTCAACGGTCCACATTCCCGCGATGCAATGACACACGGTGTCAAGTACTCTGTACCGGAAATCCCAAGTCTCCTCAATGGATATTCCGGTACGATCTTCGTCACCGCAAAAGTGATTGAATCGGAGATGAAGCGCGTCAAGGTGCTTAAAGCAATTTATGTATGGCAAAGCATCTAGAAACTCGGTAGGAAACTGATAATCCTCATTACAGTTGTACTCAAAATCGAGCTCAACCGAGGTATCGACAGTGAGCTCGCGGACAAGATGACGAAGTTGAGGCGACTTGGCAATTTCGACGAAGTTCTTGGTTGAGTTTCCGAATCCCTCAAACCTCAATTCCCTGAAGGTCCATGGTAGGGCAATTGAGTTGAGTCCGCGACAGACAAGTCTTAGACGGGATAGACTGGGTTTGGGTAAAACAGAGCATATGACATCCCATAGTTCCGATGGAAAAGTGATATCACTTGAGCGACTCTCGATGATCGGGACAGTAATAGACATTTTGAGTTTGATGGAATGAAGAAGATGAGAACTTGGGAGCATCAGCTGGCTTTAACCAAATATGGCCCTGTAAATATTGGGGGCCAGAGCATTGCTGCCTTGCATTGCTGCCTGTGGCGGGTACCGCTAGCTGTGGTTTTGTCTCGAAGGATCATGCTGTGCACATACTCACGCCCAGACTATATCAAAAGAAGGAGCTGCACTTTTACAATAGTGATAAGCATGATATTAATAGGCACCTGAATTACTCTACGGTCAGAATTGCTGTGACCCATTGTGTCGGTTGTGATTTACTGCGTCTTGTGGATACCTTTTCCGTGAGTCATTCCACAAGGATACGATTAGCTGGGATGTGGCTCAAGATCTAACGGTCAGCTCTAATGGTAAGACAACACTCGAACTAACACCAATTGACTGGCTCGTACTTAGCCGATGTATCAGCCTATTCATTAGCGTACTGCACCCTGCCGTAAAAATTGAACAATGTCTAGCCAGGCTGTTAGTCCTGGGCAAGTCTGCTTACTAACTTGTTTGATCCTCTGTCTCTAATTCAACATAATTATTAA